>CM021102.1:113307080-113487047 GCA_007115665.2 Sequoiadendron giganteum
TGTCTTCCTTCTTTCATGGTGTTTCCATTAAATTCTAGCAATAAAATTGGACTTTTAGCTGCAATAAATTGAGTTGTTTTTATTTCTTGAGTTTGCATCAAGTCGCCTAGGGTTTTCATCTCCATTTTTGGCTTTCTGCTTCTCTTTTTTAGGTACGTTGCTTTTCCTTTTTCTTTCTTTTTATCTTTTATTGTATCTTCTCTTGTTCATGTCATGTCTTGCCATTGAGGGAGACATTTTTCATAGATTCGATGCTGTGAGAATCTTTTTCAAGGTATTTCAAAAATGTCTTTTTCTAAAACGTGTTTTCTCATATTCAAATCATGTTTCTTTGTGAGGAATCGGTTTTTCTTTTCAAAACGTCTTTTATGGATGATTAATGTCTTGTGTATTCTCATTGTTCGAAGTAAAGACTTCATTATCTCACAATGTTTGAAGAAGTTTTATGAAAATGTGTTTCTTCACAGCAAAATCGTGACTTCTTCAAATCATGTTTTTACTCAAAACGTCTTTTGCTGAATAATATCATATACATTACATCTGAAAAATGTCATTTTTTCATGAGCCATAGAAAAATAAGTCTTTTCCATTTGCACCTTTCATTTCCATTCTCCGTTTTCCACTCCCATTTACCTTCACCAAATTCATCTCATTCATCATGCTTATCTCCATTTTGATCCTCATTACCATTTTTGCAAAATAAGGCTTTAGCTTAAATTCGGGGTTTTATGACTCCATAGCAAGTCGAGATTTTTCATCAAAATTGCAAGTTGAGGTTGCAAATTGAAATTTGCAATGACCTCTTATTTTTCCTACTTTTCTTTTAAAAATTGCAATGTGCTAAAAAAAACCCCGATGATGCTTTAAAAATTGCAGTAGGCTCTCAAAAACCCAAAATGCTTCAAAAATGCCTTAAAATTGGACTTTTAAGACTTGATGGCAAGTTCAAGTTAGAAGTTTTTGACATGCTGTTTTCAAAAGACAAAATGTTGATTTCATTTACAATCAGCCCACCAAGATCTGAATTGGTTTTTAACCTTCATTCTCCACCTTCATTCAGAAAGCAGTTTCACTAAGCTAGGGTTTGAGTCTTATTGTTAATGGATGCCATGTCTTCACATGTTGATGCTGATGAAGTTTTGACCTTATGGGGTTTTCATCGCAGCCTTGCAGATCTTGCTCAATGATAGATGAACCAACTTCTTCGACAAACAAGAAGATGAAGTACAAATATGACAAATATCAGAATGAGATTTCTCCATCTCACGTGGTCTCAAACATTGATGAAATCAGAGATATAGAGATTGGGCATGTTGATATGTCTGAATTTCTTAAGAGGGCTGAGAAATCAACTTCTCATGATATGCAGTTGTTGCTGAGAAGTCATATTCACTTGGTTTCTAATTTTCCTATTGCTATCCTAGAGCCATAATTTGTTCTTGCATGTGCATCCCGCTTTGACAAAGAATCAAGAACTATCAGGGATGATGATGGTAATGTGGTTATTAGGCTTGATTTTGAAACGATTAACATAATCTTCAGAGTTCCTAACGCTCCTATGTATTCAGATATTTCAATGAAGAGTGCTCATGATCATTATGAGTAGAAGGAGAATGATTGTATTAAGCATATCAATAATAAATGGCTTCTTAAATCACGACCTTGTGTAACCCTGATACCCAAGTTATATCAGTCTGATTTTAAAGAATATATTAATGATATGATCACACTTTTGAGAAAAATAGTGGGATTGAAAGTCTCCAATATTTTAAAGAAATGGATGTACACGTTCATAGCGGTCATAAGAAAGGTGCAATATCCAACAATAGTTTATGTGAACAACTTGCACAGGTTCCCACCACACTCACATTCTATATGAATTCATATTTGGTTTATATAGCAGCTTCATTGAGGCAGTTTCCAGGCCTTTCTACCAAAGGTGATAGATCATTGGTGCCAGTATGGGAGTATTATGATCAACTGACATTGAGGCAAAGCCACGTGCATTATAGAAGGGTCTGAGATGATTTCTTTGGTCATTTTATGTGTTTATTTGACAAAGCATTGGAAAACAATAGGGTATCTAAGTTCGCTTGGAGGAAAGTGAATCAGTACATTTGTCTTTTCCTTCAATTTCCTGCTTTCACTTACATGAGGGTTGGCTGTTTTGAAGATCAACCTTATATGCTTTCGAGATACCCAATAGACAAAATAATTTTGATGGAGTTAGAAAGGCAGTTAATAACAGTGCATGTGCGAAAAGCTATACAACATAAGATTGGGGTTAGCATTTCATCACATAATCCATTGCTGATTAGAAGGTATTCTTTGACAACTACCTCGAAAGCAAAGGCAATGGAGGCTGAACTTCAGGAGATAAAATTGAAGAAATTCTAGACAAGAGTGGAATTTGATTACAGAAGAGTGAAAGAAAAAATAAAAAGAGCTTTCACGTATGTGCATCGCATTGAAGACATTAGGGTAGATATCCAGACAGAGAAGGACATCTATAAGATGGATTACTGTAGGCTTACAGTGGAGCAAATTGTTGATCTTAATATGACCTTAGTTCCGAAGGGAGTAATTGATGATGGGCAGATTATAGATCCAAAATATGAAGACAAGAGGTTGCTAATGCACCTATTCCTATAATACAATGGTCTCAAAAGGAATCCACTTCTATTTTTGATAGGTTTCAATCAATCTTGGCAAATACTAATGCTTGGCTCAAGAGCATAGGTGTTAAGACTATTAAAATCAGAGTTGGAGCCGAGGATGATTTAGTTGGGCCTATAGTATTGAAATAAGAGGTTAGAGACAAGTCTAAAGAAGGGGCTTCTTCTTTAGGAACTAGGATTAAGTTAAAGGTTAGCCGAGCTGTTGAAAAGCCTTTGGAGAAAATAACACTAAAAGGAAAAAAGGTTAAAGAGACCTAGATTCAAGTCTTGGGTCAACAAGAAGAAGATGTTCTTGAATCTTCCACTATTCTAAGCGAAAGGTCTCCTAACATTGAGGCTCCAATACCTGTTTCTGTGATATCTCCTATGTCTCCAATTGATAGCGATGTTGATTCTTTCTCCACAGTATTTGTTTCATCCATCACACCTACATAAGCTATTCATCATACGCCAAACACATCAGTAATGAATACACCTGTGGGAAACTTGCATGAAAATTTGGAGAATGTATTTGCCACAAATCCAATCTATCTTGTGATATCAGAAATAACACTTCCACAGATAGATACATCAGCAGCAAGTTTTGATTATTTTATGGCTGATCCTGGTCATAATTTACTATATGAGCAAACTCTTGTTGCTATCCAAAATGAGGCATTTCCTAGAATAACAGTTGTGGCACAGAGTGAATCCATTTCTCTATAGACTACAATTGCTATTTCAGATGTGAGAACATTGTATCTTCCTCTGTGGTTGAATTCAATTTGTCTGAAGAGGAAGAAACACGCAATTTCTCTTGATGTGTTTGATTTCCAACAATTGAAGAAATCTAAGCCAAGGGTTGCAAACAAAGTTAAGATAGTCTTGCAGGTGTTTTTTGATAAAAAAAAAATGAAATATGCTGAAGTAGAAGAATCTCTCATAGATAAGCCACATGAAGAGATGCAGGTGTCTGATTAAAATTCACCATAGTGGAGTTGGGAAAGCAGACACATGCCAATATGATGCAAGATGCTCAAAGTTCTATGACGGTGTTAGCACAGAGCTATAATGAAATTTTGGCCAAAAAAGAAAAGCTGAAAGAGGAGAATACACAACTGGTTTTAGTTATTCAAAAGATCGCCAAATCTTTAGAAATAGTTGATTCACTATCTTCCTCTACCCTAGAAGAATCAGTCAGGCAGTTAGAAAGGATTGCACAAAAGGCTAAAGCAGTTGATTCTTTGGCAGCTCAACTGATTGATCAAGGTAAACTAGTGATTGAGAAGAAATTACATATTTTGAGTACTTTCAGGGCAGAAAGATTTAAGATGAATCAAACTTTCGAAGCTTTTAAGCAAATTCTGAATTCCCTTGAGAAAGATTTGAAAATATGGCATGAGATGGATCAAGTTAAGCTGGAAATTCGGAGCAACAATTCAGTAATTTCAAATAGAGAGAAATATATAGAGTTTGAAGAACTTATGACAAACAAGTCATTAGTTGTTGAAGATCTCATCAAAGATGTTCAAGCTACGCTTGAAATTAGTGCTGAAGTTGAGCAGGACATGCTTTCCAACTTTGAGAAAATGTATTGTAAAATTCTAAATCACGAAGGAGAGTTGCTTGCAGCTAGTGATATTGTTTATGAGATAACCATAAATCTTCGTCAGGAGCTAAATTCAGATCAGTTCACTATGGATTCAATCCATAAATTTGCTAACCACCGAATGATCCTTGATAAAATTCAAATTGTTCTTGAAGAACATAGAGAAGCAACAATGAGATATTATGATGTGATCCTAAAGACTGTTGCCGTTGCCAAGAACACGCTAGGTCCTGATCCTGATGAGTTGTAGGGAATTATCAGAAAATTTCAATCTTTCAAGGTTAGGAATGAGATGGAGTTAAAAGATTTTGTGTTATTTTATGTATTTTTCTTTTGAAAAATTATATGTAGAAACAAGTTTTGCAATTGCAAGTGTTCCTTTCTCTTGCGTTTTTGAAAAATGTAATTGCATGTGAAAATTTGCAAGTCAAATCACAATCTGGCTTGTAATGTTGAATAAGTCATTTGTAGTTAGTTGGTGGTTGAGAGAATTTCTCAAGTTATTTGGGATTCTCCCACCTTTTTCTCAAGGCTTCTCCCCTATATATACTTGAGGGGGTCTATTGTAATATCATATCTTTTTGGCAATAGAGAAAACTCTACATAAATTTATAGCAAAGAGACTTTGTGCTCTGTGTGTGTGAACTTAATTTCCAAGTGGTATAAGGAAGGCATAAAGATTTCAGACTTTGTGTTGAGTCTTGTTGCATTTCATTACTGTGTTCTTATGTCATAGTAGTGTAATTTATGAGTTCTTCTTGAGAAGTTGTGGCGTTATTGTGAAAAGACTTTGGTCTGATTTCTTGCAGTATTTGTGCTACAAGTTTGAAGGATTAAATTAAATTGATTTACGGTTAGCAGTTGTGACTTGTAGGTGCATTATATTTACAAACTTTGTGCTATTATATGTTGCATCGTAATATCATTCTAAAAAGTTAGATAGGATTTCTAAATTTTCAAGACTTTGTTCTTGGAGATTGTTTTCCCATCCCAGAGGAGCAATGAAGGACTTTGTGCCTTTATGGAAACTTTGCTTCTTTGTTTACTTCATCAATTATATATGATTTTAGCTATGATTCTTTTCTGAAATAAGAGAAAAAGATAAGTGTCTTTTCTGAAAAAAGAGAACAAGACAGGAGTTTCACCCAGATTTAGAATAGATTTATAGTTAAAGTTAATTTATGAATAGTTAAAATAGAAAGCAAAGGGGGAGCCTTCCTTTAATTAGGAGAGTTTTAGCTCATGTACTATGGCTGAAACCATAATTTTGTACACTTTCCCAAGTATACAAAATTTTCAACCAACAAGCTCCCCCCGCTGTTTCTCAATCTCTTCCTCTTGCTCCCATTTAGGAGTTTGTCCCTCCACAAGGAATGAATGTGATGGAAACCCCTATGGATGAGTAGGAGCCTTCTTTCCCTTCATAGCTCCCTACCTCTTGCTGAAAGAGTCATAGAAATTTCCTTGCGTGTGAGCACAAGTGCCGACAAAAGGCTCTGGTGGCTGAGTAGGCCGCTTTGCAAAAATAGGAAGAGGAGTCAACCTCCCCTGCACCAGGGCCTCCTACTATGTCCTCCTCTCTCCTCCCCTCTACTTCTGTTCAACTAAATTTAGTTTTGCTTCTAGCTCTCACGATGAGTTAAAATGTATCTGACCCTAAAAAGGTATAGGCCACCTCTTTTGATGTCCCTTTTGGAAATCCCTCCATTCCCAAAACCTGTGGACATGCCAAATACCTCGGTGGTATCCATTATGGTTTTCTCCTCCTCCTCTATGCCTCTTGCCTTGTCTATGGGGAGTTCACATCCCTCGATGAAATGAAAGGTGGAGGATGGCCCTTCTAGCAATGGAGGGTGTAAGAGGAGCCCACCTTCTCCAAAAGTTGGTCTTGTGCTAGCTTGTTCCGTTCTAGTGATGGAACAAGTCTTGACTTCCCCTGAGTTTGTCACCATTCTTGAGTCATTCAATGAGCCAAGCGGTGAATCTTGGGTGTCATCCTCTCCATCCATTGAGGTACGACATGGAACTCCTATAAAGTGCATGTTCAACTCTCTAGATGAAGTCCCGACCTTGTTGACGATCTTCACAAAATCATTGACCATAGCTCCACAAGAGACAAGCATAGAAGACCTTGTGGGGGATTCTTCCTTAGCCCTTGTTGCAGGAGGGTTGAAATATCCTCCCCTTAATATCTCACCACTATAGGGTCGTCTTCCTTCTCCTTACAATTATTTAGATTGGGAAGCGGATGACCTATTGGTCAATGAGTGTTAAGGGGAGGCCTCTTCTTTATCTTTACATTAGATGTGTGTGTGTTGTGATGTGTTCCCTTGTGCTTGTGTTATGTGTTACTGGATGACCCTTTTCACCCTTGTTGGTGCTGGGATACATGAGTGATTTTTGTATTGTAAACCTTCTTCTATTTGTATCATCATTCTTTTCCATTTTTTTGTCTTGAATTTTGACAAATTGGGGATGATGCAAAGTGTTGGGGGCATTTAGGCTTCCTTTCCATGTTGACCCAATTTTTTTTTTTAATTTGTCTTCCATGCATTTCTCTTGATCTAGTGGAGATTGGTGATCTTTTGCCTTGCACTGTGGTTACCTATTATTTATAAAAGCATGAGTAGATCTGACCTTGTGAAACTAGACCCCCTCGTGTCTCTTGTTCGTGATGTTGCTCTTTTCTTATATTTCTCTCTTCTTTGCTTGGGTTGTCCTTCGTATGTGTGACAACGTCTCTTTCTATAACACTTAGATTTTCATAAAACTCACCTATTGTCTATGAATCTTTTCTCGAAAACCCTTGCAAACCTTTTTTCAAAAATTGCATTCTCAACTTGGACCTCAGACAAAACATGTTTCCTTGATCATGGGTTCCCAAAGAAATAACTTGAGAACTTTCCTCTGAGGAGGGAGTAGCTTTTTCCTATGGGAGAAGGCTTGACCTTCCCCTCATGAGGGGGCATTTTCTTCCTTTCGAATTCCTTGATGAAGTGAATTTTTTTCGAAGGATTCCCTGGTTATGAGTTGATTTGAGAAAAAAATGTTTCTTTTGCACTTTCAAACAACGCATCCCTTGAGTGGACTCCTTCTTTGGGCTTCCTCCATGAGAGAGAAGTTGGGGGTTGCCTCCTTGCAAGTCTGCGTGCTCGTAAGGTGCTTACATTACTAGGCCTCCTTCATGAGAGAGAACTTGGGGGTTGCCTTCTTGCAGGTATATGAGATGCTTTCATCCTACGTGATTTGTTCATCATCGGTCTGAGGGCCTTTGGTGTACTTTGTGAAATTTCATAGTTTTGTGGGGCTATGGAGTCCTTCTGTTCAAAACTCATCATGGAGAGTACTTGTGGAGTCCTTTGCCTACCCTATGCTCTCAAGATTACCAGATCATGGTCTGCCTCCTCGATGGTTCATGTATACATTTCTATTTCTTCTATATCTTTGATCTACCTTACCGAGCATTCATCGATACTTGTGCTCACTAAAGTGGGGGAAAAATTTATAGGAGTGAATTTGCACCCCTTAGGAAAATTACCCTTTCACATACTCTCACCTTAGAAAATCAAATCTGAAGGAAAAATTCCACATCACCTACCTACCTTCCATCCACTTGGCATTCATATTGTGTTTCAGTGAGAGAATATTTTTTGGAGATGAAAGTGCGGCACATAGATGTCTATGCGGCGTGCTGCCATCCTTGATGGATTCCTATGTTTGAAGTTGGCAGAGGTGTTACACACCCGATTGGGGCTGAAATGTAATGTCCCTCTTCGACCAACTAGCTCAAAAATGCCTTATTCCTTCTCATCCGACCTTCAAAAACATTCATTCTCACTTCATTTGGATCCTCTAGCATCTCTCTTGAACTCTCTTAGCATTTTCACTTCACTCTTTCACTCTCAAGTAGCACTCAAGCACTCCATTACAATAGCTTTGAAGCTCCATCAACTCCACATTGCAAGTGTGAAGCAAGCCATAGAACTGCGGGCTTGGAGTCTTGTGATACCTCCTTTCATCACCACCACGGCTGTGGTGACTTTGCCAAGTCCTTGCATTCTCCTTTGCAATTTGATTGAGTAGCATAGTATTGTTTATAGTGCTCTTTGCTTTCTTATCTTTCCTTTATCGCATATTCTACTCCATTGCTTTCCAGCTATCCGTGGAGGTGGAAACACCAAAATGGGGGTTTGACTGAGGCAGGCCCCTATATAGCCCCAACAATTTTCCCTCTTTCTTGTGTGTAGGTGGATACATACGTGTGTAGATAGCTGGAAAATTGGTGTTTCTATGAGTTAATCTTTGTCACTTTAGTCTTTATTTACTTGCTCCATTATCTATGCATTTACCTTTTGTACCTCATTCTTTTTTCATTTTAATTAAAGTCAACTAGCTAGGCTATTTAGTCAATTTTCCTGATATTTTTATTGCATCTTACATTTACTGTCCATATGAACGCCAACGCACCAGAGAGACAATAGTGCACCGTGCTTCCATCCTTGGATAGAAAGCTGTCTGAGGTACAATATTGATCCTAAAAACCAACTCGCCTAGCCTAAACTTGAATCTTGGGTCTGAAGAGTGACAAAAGTACTACACAATGCTCTTCATTCTTGATCCATATCCTTTAGAGAGAGTTAAGTTAGGACAACCCTCTGCTCTCGACTCTCCATGACCAAGAGCCTTGATGTGGTTGGTCCCCCTCTCTTACAAGAAGATAGAGAGGACCAAAAAATATCTTATTTCATCTTCCAATGTGATCCCAAATAACTCACATGCTTGCACACATCAACCCAAGTCAGAAAAAAGGAAACACATAGATGAAATGTGTAGCACAATACTAGTCAGCCCAAAAACACACTTGTAATTGAATTTACTTAACGCGGTTCTCAAAAATATAGGTTAGGATGCAAATGCATCTTAACACAATTGCATATGTTGGCGCAAATCCCAAGTAGATGATGCAAGCAAGATGATAAGCCCTACTAGTCAGATATCCAAAAATTTCCCATGTAACAATACCTCAACACAATATGCAACACCAAAGAGATCAACTAATGATGTGTGAACCACAAAGAGATGTTCCATGAACATCCAAAAATACTTCCAGACACTTCTTTCACACCATCATGCCACAAAAATCCACCACAAACCAAACATATACATAATACTTCATCCCCAAAGCACAAAATGTACAACCAAGAGATGAAACATTAATAAACCAACTTGCGAACAACATCAACAAATGAAAACAAAACTAAGACATTACACAAGCATTGAGAGAATTCCCACCAAGTTGCAAGAGAAAAATATCAATGCAGAGAAATGTGAAGCATTTTTTAGATCGGTCTAGATAACCAACAAAACTGCCAATACACTGCAAATACTAGAAACCTCCTCGACAACACATGTGACCTAGAAATATAAGAGTACAACATCTATAGAGCACAAACACTGAATCCCAAACCGCAAGACCATATCTTCAATAATAGAGGAATATAGAGCATTCTTCCAAATAGTCAAGTCCAAGCAACATTTTTTAGCATAACCTTTCACCAACATGTGAAGACCATTTTTTTTTTCAACGACATATACTTCCACAGGAACAACATGAGAGAGCATACATTATAATAGAGATCATAATAAAAATCTCTCCACCATCATCATTACTTATAATCCTAATCTTAATATATCATCATGATATCACCTCTCCTGACAACAACCACACTTAATTCATCTTTAATTTTCATCAAACAAGGCATGACGTCCAACCATGAACATCATAAACACATCCAAACAAGGGATGAATATATCCAATCATGAAAATGGAAACTCCACAGTTAACACAACATCAATGACAACCCTAACCGAGTATTGACATCAATGACAACCAATGCCAACAACAATCTCACCAAGTGTTGACATCAATGATAAAAATGCCAACATTCATTAATAAAGATGAGAGTACAAAATATTTAAGATTGGATGCCAAGGGAAAATCTAGATCCAAAATAAATTAAATTAAATACAATAAGATAGTAGGATTTAAATTAAAAATTCCCACCAAACAAAAGATTTATACATCTGTGAACCAAGAAAAAAAGTGCACAAAAGACATCTTCATAGGGTCAATTATTGTCATGGTTGTTGGTAGTAGATACTTTTTTCTCTTGACGGACTTGAGCATCAGACTAAGGAGCTACTTTTGCACATTGGAGTTCCATAATCCTTATAGTGCTTAAGTCTCTAAAGGGGACTAGAGGATAGTGACTTAGTAGCAAATGGAGGGCCTTAAAAATATAATTAAGTATAGTTTATATTATGTGTGCTAGCATATGATTCTAGCTTTTTTTGTAATATAATAATATTTTATAAGTATAAAAATATTGTTTTAATCCACTCACACATCAACATGCGGTATCTACCAACATGCAATTTTTACATTACACTAGTTAGTGTTGACCCAATAGCTTAAAAATTGGGTAAGTAGTTATTTATATTTTCCCTTTACACACTAGCATTTGATGCTAACTTTCATTTTACAAGTTTTACATAATGCAAAACAAGGAGTGTCCACCAAGGGATATAAAAAGTCGAATTTTCTAGGCTTTGATTGATTAAGATCTATTAATAATGATTTTCAAAAGGTCTTAACTAGTTTCGAGTTTAAAAATTTGATTTTAAACCCCATTTTGTGAAACCCCTAAAACTATTGTATTCCTTTTGGAAAATTTGAACCTTAGGGTTTGAATCCTTGATTTAAGCAAATATTTTTTATAAATGTAAGTCAAAATAGACCTTAAACCAATGACTAAACCAAAACAATACATTACTATAAAAACCTATAACTTTATAAAAATACTAAGTGAAAAAAAGTTTGGAGAAACCTATACTTTGTAGAAGAAATCAATTTAAGAGCACGAGACTAAGAGAAGAATAAGGTAATTGGAAAGCCAAAGAGAAATACAAAGTGAAAATGAGAAAATGATGATAAAAATGGGCTAGTTTAGGATTTAAAAACTAGTTTGTAAGAGGATCATTAATGCTCATTGAAAATAGATCTAGAGGATTTCTAGGGTTTACAACTTTCCATTCCAAACTTTGAAGAATTAGTACAATTTGTACTTTGACATATGAATGAGGTTTATAATTTATAATGAAATACTTGGTAAACTTAAAAAAATTAGGAATATATTGATCCTAAAGGTTTGTAGAGCACTTATGAATTCAAAATTCACATTAGGGTAAATATGTAATGGGAAATTAAAACAACAATTAGAAATTATCAATTTTATGAAACTAATCAACTCCTAGAGAAAGGTTAGGGTCCCCCAAATTTTAAATTCTAGGGGTATGTTGTAAACATAAACAGTATAACCATTATGAAATATAATTGAGATGTATGAACGAAGAATGAAATAATATCTTGAATTTCTATACAAATGGTACAACACACAATTTAGGATCAGCTATAGCCCATCATGTTTTAAGAGTGGAATACCAGTCTATAGTTTTTAGAGAAGATCATACCCATGTGTCTTTATGCCACATATTTCAAATATCTATAGTAAGGAATCCAATGCTACCCTTGTAATTAGATTTGGAAATCCATCATTTTGCATAATAGGGCCCTGACATAATTGGTATGATCAATCTCCATTCCTTAGCCATCCATAAGTATATTCTTATACCCACAAATTATTGCACTAGATGGACCAAAGTACACTCATGCTAACAATTTATGATTGAGGTGGTGATAAAGTTTGTAGAGGAGAGCACTATATCTAGGTTTGGGATTCCTTTTTCTCTGGTATGTGATAACGGTATTTCTTATTCTTCTTATTTTCTAATTTGGATTTTAAACATGGAATAATTTTAAAATTGTATTCAAACCATTAATCATAAGGTAATTCTATAACTAAGTCAACCAAAAAATTTAAATTGCTTGATACCATCATAAAATTATTGGATAAAACCCCTAGGGAGTGGCTTGTGCTTGAAGTACACTTTATGGGTTAATAGGAAAAGTAATAAGAATTCTTTAGGAACTTAATCATATGTATCATCTATGTTATATATCTGACCATCTATTCTTGGTGAATCCAAAAATCCCCTTTCTCCAATTATCACATGACTATCTTGACACAAATGAAAAACACAAACCTATACTTCTCCAACTACCGTATTTAGAGGAAAAATAAGATAATGCTATTATTTTTTAAAAAACATCTGTGTATAGTCAAATATTGGTTTGAAAAAAGAGACAATATTAAATCCTTTCATATATTTGATATGATTCTATATTGGGATAAATCCCATGGTAAGAGAAAACATGATAAGTTTAATATATTATGTTTATGACCATTTTAAATTTTTTAAATCCTTGGAGATAAAAATTATAGACTACAAACCATGTGAGGATAGAAAGTTTCTATATCCATTAACACGCAGTACGTCAAGTTCTATTTCCAAGCTTAGGTAGTCCTAACTTGTCTTCCTTGTACATAATTAGTATAGGTATTGTTTGGTGTATTGTTTATTTTGAGTTTTAAGTTAGTTTTTATTATTTTGTCTTGTTTTATCTTGGGGGTTCTATTTTCATAAAAGGAAAAATAGATAATATGCTTGGTGATTTCATTTTAGAATATTCATTTGAGAAGGGATGATTATGATTTAAGTTTTCAATTTCAAATATATAATTGATAGTTCACATTCTTGTGCCTCTGTTATACTTGATCCTAATGTTGTGTATGTCCTAAAATACTCTTTGAAACCTTATACATATCTCACACATCGTAATATTTATTGAGTTATTGGGATTGGTTATTGCACGTAAGCATTGAGTGAAAAAAATCAAGGTCTACCTTTTTCTTACCAATGTGATTCCTAACATATCAACAAGATCCATTTATTGTGAATTGATATAGCTTCTTAGATGTACTTGAAAATAGTATAAAATAAAAAAAGAAAAAAAAGAACAAAAGAAAAAAGAAAAAAGAAAAAAGAAAAAAGAAAATATTAAAAGAACTCAACTAGCTAGGTGATTTAGATACATCTATCAGGGCTATAGATTCCTAGTTAGAATTAGAGAAATACCTTTAGTGAAATCATAAAGACAACCTCATTATTAATAAACACCAAAGTGATAGCGAGGAAATGTATGGGTAGTCCATGAGATTAGATCAATTCCTGTATCTCAAAGCTTGATATGCAATGATAAGTCTCAACATGCTCCAAGAAAGAAAATGAAAACACATGCACACAATTGGATTTATTAGAAAAATACAATAATTTCCAATGGTAATATTGTTTTGTGGTTGTTCCTTTATGTTTCTAGTTTGGTCTATAAAACCTGAGATTTTGGGTCTTATATTTCTTTCATTTAAAATTGTAATGTCATAAAATTGCACCCCTTACAATTTCACATACATTCTTGCATTTGATTTAGTTCCCACTCCCTTAGCATCTTTTGTAGGCTCATTTTAGCCCCTACATCATCCTTTTTCCCTCTTAGGATGCTCAAGACCCCTTTTTAGCAGCCATCTTCTTGCATCAGCTTTGCATCAAACGTTGTGCTTTTCTCATTCTCATAATTTTGTAGCATGATGTTTCTAGACACTAGCATGCTGCGTGGACATCCACGTGCCACACTAGCATCTTGTGACATCTCAACATTCAAATGACCATTTTTGAGCATTTTTTCCACTTGTCAGCTACTTTTGTCGGTGGTAATGGCTTGAGATGCCTTGTAACCGCTTGAGAAGCTTCTTTTCCCTTCTCTCATCTCTTTAAAAGTGATCCTTTCAATCTATTTGTCCTTCTTGGGTTCTACCTTGAACTATCCTCTCCTTTCTCACTCTCTCAAGCTTGCATACCTCTATCTACAACTTTCAACAACACTTTCAAGCTCTCTTGACAACTCTCTTTGCAACACTCTCAAGCTCTTACATTGTTCTCTACAACTCTCTTGGCTCTTGCAGCCATCCTTTATCTCCCTCCTTGGCTTCCTTAATCCTTGCAACTAATATCTCTCTTATATTGTGCTTACGAGCATCTTGGGACTTCTCACATGCCCTATCTATTGCATCTCTACTTTGTGATATAGGTTCTCCTCCTTGAGTGGGGATTTATTTTATCATGCCATATTTGCTTACTTTGTTTGCTTTCTCTATCTAACTGGCTTTCCATGGAGGTGGGAACACCAAAATGGGGGTTTGACTGAGGCAAACCCTTATACAACCCCAACATTTTCTCTCAATCTTATGCATGTAGGTATTGAAGATATTCATGTTTTGGAAGCTTCACTACTTGGTATATTGTGAGAATTTTCTATCTCTTATTATCCTAATTTATCATTTATAATTTACTTTATTCTCAGTTCTATTAATTTTTGTTACTTTCTCACATTCTGTGAGTTCTTAGCAATTTGATTGTTAGTAGTCACTTTGTTATTTTCTGTGATAAAATGTTTTTGGTCCATATGAGATGCCAACGCACCTCTAGGACTCTAGTGTGCCATGTTGTCATCCTTATTCCGCACTACCATCCTTTGGCCGAAAGCCCATCATTTTGTCTAGGAAACCTTAGTGATTTACTCTTTCTAATTCTAGAACTCTCGCTTTGTTCCTTTAGGTAGTTTAGGGTAGTTCGCCACTTGGGATTCTCTTGAGAATAAATAGACTCATGAGTAGAAAATACCCCTTCTCTACATTTTGGTGAACCTGACGTGAATCACCAGTATTTTTCAAAAAACTAGGAATTTATTTACCCCAACTTGGTGGGGTCATAAATTTTGACTCGGTGCTCAAAATTTAGAACTATTTACACTATTGGAAAGGTCTCTAAGAGGAATAATTTAGTCCCTAAAATAATGTTCCTTCAACAACAAAATTTTAGGGACTGGCGTAAGTTTCAACCCCAAATTTTGCTTTGAAGACCTCCAAAAATGCAAATTACTAGAACCTAGAAAATATCGAAAAAATATGAAAATTTGGATTTTTCAGTTTTTCTCAATTCCATCACCCCTAGATTGCTCTGGATCAAGCGACTTGTTTGTTCATTATTTATCATATTTAACTTCCTATATCCAAAATGAATTTAATATCTTCTTTTATGATTTCAGTATCTAATTATATTCAAAATGTTAATGCTGTTCCATTTCATGCATGTGATAGTGACTTGGCTTTGCCCATGTCACTTTGTATCTTTGATCCTTCTCATGAAATTCCTCTTGCTTTGGAGGATATTTTGTTGCAAGAAGATGAAATCATTGATACCTTTCTTAACATTACTCTACCTTCTCTTCATTCCAATGTACTCTCTTCTAGAGATGATGCATTAGTGAATGATGGATCTCTTCTCCATTCCAATGCACTCTCCTCTAGAGATGATGCATTAGCGAATGATGAATCTCCTTCCACATTCGATCCTCCTTGGATTGATGTTAATATTTTTTTGAATAATTATTCCACTAGTTGTGATGATTCTGTAAATGTAATCTATGTCTTTGCTGCCCCTCAAAGGCCTAAGAGACTAGTTATTTATTTGACTCCAGCTAGTTCTTCTTCGAAAAGGATTTGTTCTATTAATGGTGTTTCATTTGATAATAATTCTCCTGATCTTTATAAGGCTCCCTCTTATAGAGTGGTAGCCCATAGTTACAATACTAGAAAGAATAAACAAAATGTTAATCAACTTGCTTCTTTACCACCTTCTCAACCAAGTCTTCCTTCAACTCATAAATCTAGGACTAAAGCACCCAGTGATTACGATTTTGTCGAGCAACTTCAAGTTACTCCAACTAAGATCTCATTGTGGGACTTGCTTCAGTCTACTCTGATTTACCAAAGGTATGCTTTAAGAAGCCTTGCAAAATATCCTCTTGCTTTCTTCTGCTAGGCCAACATATGTTAATGCATTGATAGCTCATATTCGTGCAGACTCATCGAATATTATGTTATATCCACATGAACTCCCACCTCTAGAAGTGCAGAAGCAGGTGAATCCTTTGATGATTATAGTTAACATTAATAATATCAGTATTAGACGTACTCTCGTTGACTCCAATTCAATGCTCATTGTATATAACATTGATCTATTGCCTAAGATTAATATTGATTCATCTTCTCTTGTTGCTTCTTCTATTTCCATTCATGGGTTTGATAATGTTAGACGAAAAGCCCTAGGTACAATACTATTACCTCTGTGGATTGGACCCATTACTATACCCACCCTGGTATATGTTATACCAAGAAAGATACCATATAATATTCTTCTCGATAGACCGTGGATTCATGTTATGGGTGCAGTCTCGTCTACCTTGAATAAATCTATTAAATTTATTTGTAATAATCAAGTAGTCACAGTCAAGGCTGACCCTGAGGCTATACACTTATGTGAGATGGCAATTGCTGGTCAGGATTCTATTGAACCTACTCTTAAAAATCTTATCCCTTCAACATCTTCCAATGTGTCGATGTTTACTCCAGCAATACCTACTACAAATGATAGTCTTGAGATAGATGTCCCTGAAGAAGATCCTTATGAAGCAAGAAATATTAATTTTTCTCCTTCTACCTCTTCTTAAGATAATGCATGTCTTGGTGATGATTGGGGTTCTCTAGAATTTATAGATTCCTTCAATGGGGAATATAAAGTTGACCCAATCCAATTAAACCTTTCGATAACATCATCCACACCCACTATCAAAGATGATTATTCTTTTGTATCATGAGATAATGTGAGAAATAGTTCTAATGTTCTTATTACTAATCCTCCTTCTGAGGAATATGATCACACTTCTATTAAAGAGGTTAATGCTAGTATTTCTATCAAGGAGGTTGGTAGTGATCCAATAGAAGAGTATAATCCCCACTGTTGGAATAATACTCTCTATGTATATCCTCCTTCTCAAGATTTGCAAACACGTTATGGCCCTAGTTTTAGACTTTTCTCTAAATATGGCTATGGGTGTAACAAGGTATTCAAGTTCCTATGGAATTTTCACATCATAAGTGTAATTTGGGGCTTTCTTCTCTTGAATGAACAATCTAAACAGAAACCATGGTTGAATGGCGACATGATTTCCACTCAACCTCATTCTATCAAATTGATTCATCTGCCATTATCTATTGTCTTTGTGCCTTCTTCTTGTGAATAGTCAAACTTTTATCCACAAGAGAAATGGTTGCTTCCTACTCCTCATTCTTTATCTAAGCAAGAGCGTATTTTGTTGAGGCTTCTTAAAGCCCACTTGATTACTCTTCCACATAAGAAATTTCATAAGCATGATAAAGAAAAACATTCTTTCTTTGCATATCATCAAGTGCTTTGCCATTCTACTAGTGAATATAAGGCCTTGAAGGATAAAATACAACTTCATGATTCTAGTACCATCACTCATCTATTTGATGATGCACCTACTTCTTCTTCGCATGACACGTGATACTGAGGTCTACCTATATCCTGTATGTTCTAAGTATCTTACATGGTTTTCCTCCACTGTATGTTGGGGGCACTGATAACTCATTCTAAAGATGTGCGTACTTCTTAAGGACACCCTCTCTTCTCCCTATCTTTCAATTGGTGTGTTCCTTTGAGTGGTCCCCTTTGTGTCTTGAAGGGTTCCCTATCAAAGTAATCCCCTTTACAAGATTCTCCTTTGAATGAAATCATTTGCGTTTAGCTTGGGGGAAACTTGACTAGACCTCACTTTTCAAATAGTGCATCCCTTGAGTGGACTCCTTTTATTTTGAAGGGTCTCAAGGGACATCTTTGAAAGCTTTCGAATTATGGACTATCTGCATGACTTCCTACTTGCTTGCCCATGTGGATTTTTGTCTTCTAACATGTTTTATCTATAGATTAACATGTTGCTTTATAGGTGCGCTTGTGAAGATTCTTTCCAATACGAATCTTTGGAGTCCCCTCACATTGGGCTTCCTTTAGGAGAGAATACCTGGGGGTGCCTTCTTTGTAGTTTTGAGGACCTATGAAGTGCTTGCATCTTGCAGGATTTGTCCATCGTTGGTCTCCAGGCCTTCGATGCACTTCGTTCAAACCTCCTTAGGAGCAAGTACCTAAGAAGCCATCTCTCTTGGAATTTTCATTCCTCCTTCTTGCTCTCTCTTGAGCCTTTTATCTTCTCTTCTCTTCTCTTATCAAATTGTATATACCGAATCAAAGATTTGCATCTTCTTCATCCTGAGTATATGCCATTTCTCTCTTCGACATTGGTTGCTTCCTTGAATTTTGGGTGCATTATTATCTTGAAGCGATCAATCCTTACATTATTTTCTTTGTTTAAGAATTATTCTGTGTTATTTCTTAATTTGGGAATGACACATAATATTGAGACAACCTTTTACATCAGGTCTCTTTCACTTTGCTAACTCAAATCTTGTTAGTTAGTTAGGAACCTATGTGTATGTGTTTTTATGTTCTAACCCCATGATGTAATGGGGCATGTGCAAGATCGTGGGGGTCCAAAAAGTGGCAATGAGGAAAAAAATGTGTTTCTACTTTGTCAACATCACAAAAAAAAATGTTGAATTTTTGTATGGGTCGGGTACAATATCTGTTTTGGTTTGGTAATACCAAACCTAAGCGGATATCCATTTATAATGGATATCTATTTTGAAATAGATATCCATTTCTTGAAATTAATTTTCATAAATTTATGTAAACAAAATGGATGAAACAAAATGGATATCTGTTTTGAAAAGCTTAAAAAGCACACTTTAGTAAAATGGGCATAACTTTTGCATTATTGATTGAAATTTTGACTTCTTATAGGCGTTGGAAAGGTGATTCAGATATCTATGAAATGGATAATATTATTGTGATATATTCTACACAAAAAATTAATTATAATCATTTTAAGATCCTCCTTAAGTTTAAATTTTTTAAATGCTCATAATTCTTGCATACAAAGTCTTTTTCTTTTCATGTTTTTTTGGAAATAATAATCCTAAATGACTTGAAAAATTAAAGAAGTAATAAATAATGAAAAACACATATTTTTTTACTAAGGAAAGTAAAAATTTGCATAAATCATCATAGAAGGCCTCCTTGTCTTTGATCCTATGTGCACCTTTACCCAAGTTGAACTAGGAGAACATATATATATATATATATCTATCTCCCTCTCCCCCCTCTCCTTCATTTACCCTCTCTACCTATCTCTCCACTTTTACCTTACTCTACCTTTATCTATATCTCTCCTCTCTCTCCCCCTCTCTACTTAGCTCTCTCCCTTTCTCTTCCCCTATATCTTTCACAAGTTATATATCTCTCTACATATCTCTCCCTATATCCTTCTATTCGTATCACTCCATATTTCTATATATCACTACTTCTCTCTCTCTCTCTCTATGTATCTCACTCCATATCCCTCTCCCTCCATCTATCTATTTATATATTCTATATTTTCATCAAGTTATCTCCATATATCTCTCATTCATATATACACAAACACACCCTATTTATGCCTCCCTATATCTATATATTTGTCTATGTACCTCTATATATATCTCTCCCCTATCTCTATTAATTTTCTCTATGACATAATTTATCTCTCACTCTTTTCCCCCTTTATCTATATCTCTCTATATCTCTATTTATATCTATCTATATCTCATTATCTCTACCTCTCTCTCTCTCTCCCTATCCATTTCTATCCATATATTTATATACCTCTATCTCCCTATCTCTCTATCTCTCTATATCTCCCTTTATCATTATCTCTCCCTCTTTCCCTCTCCTACTATATATTAGTATATCTTTGCCCCTATTCTTCTCTCTTCCTCTCTCTCCTTTTCTCTACCTCTATCTCTCTCTCTCTCTCTCTCTCTCTCTCTCTCTCTCTCTCTCTCTCTCTCTCTCTCTCTCTCTCTCTCTCTCTCTCTCTCTCTCTCTCTCTCTCTCTATATCTCTCATTTTCTCTACCTCTATCTCTCTATCTAGGGTACCTAGAGAGATAAGTAGGGAGAGGGAGAGACCTGAGAGAGAGACCTAAGAGGGATAGATAATTAAGAGCTAGAGAGAATTTAGAGGGAGATAGAGAGAGGAGGAGAGAGGGAGGGAGGGAGAGAGAGACTTGAGAGGGAGAGAGAGATAGATGGAGAGAGAGGGAGAAAGAGAGAGTTATCTAGTTAGGGTGGGAAGGAGACACCTGAGAGAGAGGGAGTGGAAGAGAGACTTGAGAGGGAGGTGGAAAGTGTGTGTGTGTGAGAGAGAGAGAGAGGTAGTGGGAGAGAGAGAGAGAGGGACCTAATAGAGAGATAGGGAGAGAGATAGATATAAAGAGGGACAAAGAGAGAGGGAAGGATGGAGAGAGAGGTAGAGAAACAGGTCTAGAGATCAAGGAGAGAAAGAGTGAGAAATATAGGTCTAAAGAGGGACAAAGAGATAAGGAAGGAGGGAGGGATGGAGATGTAGATAGTTAAGTCTAGAGTTCAATATATTGATAAGGAGAGGTAAAAAGAGAGGGAGGGAGGGAGGGAGAAACAAGTGGAGGTATAGGTCCAAAGCTTAAGGGGAGACATAGTGAAATATAGAGAGGTAGAGAAAGGGATTGAGACTTGAGAGGGAGATGGAGAGTGTGAGTGTGTGTGTGTGAGACCCGAGAGAGACCTAAGAGGGAGAGATGGAGTGAGAGAGACTTGAGAGAGAGAGACCTAAGAGGGAGAGAGGGAGTGGGAGAGACTTGAGAGAGAGACCTAAGAGGGAGAGAGACTTAAGAGGGAGAGAGACTTAAGAGGGAGGGAGGGAGAGAGAGGGAGAGGGGGATATGGAGAGTGAGAGGGAGATGGAGAGGGAGAGAGAGAGAGGGAGAGGGAGTGGGAGGGACAAGAGAGAGAGAGATTTCTAAAGAGGGACACAAAGAGAAGGAATGAAGGATGGATGGAGAAGTAGATAGTTAAGTCTAGAGTTCAAAATATTGATAGGGAGAGGTCTAAAAAGGTAAAAAAAGAGGGAGGGTGGGAGGGAAACACAAGTGGAGGGATAGGTCCAAAGCTTAAGGGGAGACATAGTGAAATATAGAGGTAGAGAAAGGGATAGAGAAATATGATGATTTATGAAGATTTGTTCATCTCCTTACTAAAAAATAAATAAATATTTTATTATTGATTACCTTTTCTAATGTTTCAAGTATTTTGAGATGAGTGTTACAAAAAAATTAATGAAAAAGAGACTTTACATGTAGAAGTAGTGAGAATTTGATGTTTCAAAAATGAAATATGAAGTTCAAATGATTACAATTATTTTTTGTGTACAATATAGAAACAATACCTATTCCATTATGTAGAGCTCTCAATCAAATTTTCAATGCTTGTAAAAAATAAATTTTTTGATAGGAAACACAAAAGTTATGCCCATTTTACTAAAAAAGGTTTTTTAGGTCTTCAAAATGGATATCTTTTTCAAACGGATATTCATTTTTTTTTCAAGAATGGGTACCCATTTTCCAAAATGGATATCCATTTTGTCTGAAAAAAATTGTAGCCTTGGGATTCCCCTTGGGTTTTCCTTGGATTTTTGGCTTGGGATTGCCAAACTAGGAAAGTCAACTGAAAAAATGTGTTTACAAAATTTCCTTAGTTTTCTAAAGTTTACTCTTGTGGTTGACGAATTTTTTTTATCCGAATTTCATGAAATGAAAAGGTTTATAGAAAAAATTGTGAGCTTTCCACCAATATAAGCTATGTCTTATTTTGAATTTATTAAATAATTATTATTGATTTTCTACATACATTATGACTAAAGCCCTTACTAATAGGCTGATTGAAAAAATATATAACTTTCAAACTACACATTTTTTGAACCTAAAAGATGCATCACATTCTATGCTTCATAGACTATAGGATAAAAAAAAATGAATTTCATAAATTTTTGACCGAGTTATGGTGGTTAGACACATATGTTTTAATAATTTTGAAATGTTCTAATAAAAAAATCATAACTAATTATTTACATGCAAAAAAATTACAAAAATAAATTCAGCACATCCAGATATGTGTCCTATACATATATTGAAATTATAAAAACATTTTTTTTTTCTTGTACTTAGAGTGGTCAGACATACACCTACTTCTTATCTTTTTCCTGAAAATTTAGTACCACTGCATTGAAATTTCAAATTTTCGCAAAACATATTTACCTTTTTCCAGAAAAGGACTAGTAGCCTAGAAACTACATTCAATCCGCTACAAGTTTTTTTCTTACATATTTTTCAAATTATGTTAATAACCTATTCAAATTTTTATGTCAAGTTTCCTAACTCTATTTTTTTGAATTTCTATTGCTACTTAGGGGCCTAGTTTGGACCCCCATGATCCCGCACATACCTAATGGCTTTTTATGTTCTAACATTGTTGGTTTGTGTAGGTCTTTCTTGTCTAATGTGTTTGTTTTGTAGGTATTCAGCTTGGGGGCATGCTTCCTTGGTTCAAAGAGTTATCTATTTCTCTATAGTATCCTTTTGGTATCATGATGTTATTTATGTTTAGTAGATTTCCTTTAGCGTGCATATTAGTGTAGATTCATATGCCCGCTAAAGTGGGGGAAAAATGTAATGTCGTAAAATTGCACCCCTTGCAATTTCACATACATTCTTGCATCCGATTTAGTGTCCACTCCATTAGCATCTTGTGTAGGCTCATTCTAGCCCCTGCATCAACCTTTTTCCCTCTCAAGATGCTCAAGACCCATTTTCAACAGCCATCTTTGCACTTTAGCTTTGTGTCAAACCTTGTGCTTTTCTCATTCTCATCATTTTGTAGCATGATGTTTCTAAACACTAGTGCATCACATGGACACCCACATGCCGTGCTAGTGTCTTGTGACAAATCAATGTTCAAATGGCTATTTATGAACATGTTTTCCACTTGTCAGCTAATTTTGTCGGTGGTAACGGCTCAGGATTCCTTGTAACCGCTGAAGAAGCTTCTTTTCCCTTCTCTCCTCTCTTTAAAAGTGTTCCTTTCAATCTATTTGTCCTTCTTGGGTTCTACCTTGAACTCTCCTCTCCTTTCTCACTCTCTCAAGCTTGCATAGCTCTCTCTATAGATTTCAACAACACTTTCAAGCTCTCTTGGAAACTCTCTTTGTAACACTCTCAAGCTCTTATAGTGCTCTCTATAGCTCTCTTGGCTCTTGTAGCTATCCTTTGTCTCCCTCCTTGGCTTCCTTAAGCCTTGCAACTGATACCTCTCTTATATCGTGCTTGAAAGAATCTTGGGACTTCTCACATCCCCTATCTATTGAATCTCTACTTCATGATATAGGTTCTCCTCCTTGAGCAGGGATTGCTTTTATCACGCCATATTTGCTTACTTTTTTCACTTTCTCTATCTATCTAGTTGTCCATGGAGGCGGGAACACCAAAACGAGGGTTTGATAGAGGCAAACCCCTATACAACCCCAACATTTTTTCTCGATCTTATGCATGTAGGTATTTAAGATATTTATGTGCTAGAAGCTTCACTACTTGGTCTATTGTGAGAATTTTCTATCTCTTATTCTCCTACTTTATCATTTATACTTTACTTTATTCTCAGTTCTATTACTTTTTGTTACTTTCGCGCATTCTGTGAGATCTTAGCAATCTGATTGTTAGTAGTTGATTTGTTTTTTTCTATGATAAACTCGGTTTTTGGTCCATATGAGATGCTAGCACACCTTTGGGACTGCAACACACTGTGTTGTCATCCTTATTTTGCATTGCCATCCTTTGGCCAAAAGCCCATCAGTCTATCCAGGAAACCTTAGTGATTTAATCTTTCTAATTCTAGAAATTTTGCTTTGTTGACTGAGGTAGTTTAGGGAAGTTTGCCCCATGGGATTCTCTTGAGAATAAAGAGACTCATGAGTAGAAAATCCCCCTTCTCTACATAAATTATTAGGAGCATTTTCCTAGTAGAGTCACCATTTTTTGTGCCTTACACACACACCCCATTTTTCTATTAGCAAAATGTTGACCTCCTTATTTTTTGAGTAGGTTATGCTCAATTAGTAATCATTTTTGTCCCATTTGGTTAGTTTTGAGTAGGTTATGCTCCATTAGTAATCATTTCTCTATTAGAAAAATGTTGACCTCTTTAACTTCATCATTACATTTACCATTAAAAAGTGATTAAATAAATAATTAAAGGAATAATCATCTTACGACTTAAACTCTCTTAATGTATATTTATAAATATATTTAATAAATTTTATCAATCATCTTATTATTAAAAAAATACAAAATTAACAAAATAAAATTCCTTATTTCATGATTTTAAAGGTATGATTTAGATATCAATAAATTCCATATAAATATGAACATATTTAATATTCCATTTTAAAATTTCTATATATATCACTAACTAAGTCATCCGTTATTTTAATTCTAATTGCAACATCCTATCATGGCCTCTTATTGGCTAAAAATCACGGGGTCTCAAAACTTTGGCTTGAAGGGGATTCCCTTAACATTATAAACTGTGTTATGAAGAATAGCTCGCCGTCATGGTTGATAGCCCATCTGATTAATGATTCTTTATCCATCATTAACTCTTTTGATGAGGTTATAATTTCTCACGTGTTCAGGGAAGCTAATTCATTTGCTGATGGGTTAGCTAATTTGGGAGTGGTGGCTCGAAATAATTGGGATGTTTATGAATCCTTGCCACTTAACCTTAAGAACATTTCAAATTATGACTAATTGTCATGTCATTAAGGTGGTTAAGTTGGGAGAAATATTTCTTTATTTCTTCCTGAGTTGGTTTTTGTACATCGAGTCCTATGCCTGCTCTTCTAATAATTACATTTTAGATGTCCGTGAGATTATGGATTGGGAGCTAAGGTATGGCTGTACTTGGTGTGGTAGGCTCACACATTTTGTGGGTATCTTTTGCATTGCATTGTGGTTTGTTCGCTAATCTTGCCTTTGTAGAAAATTAACAAGCAAGTGGAGTGTTGTTCATTGCATGCTGCCATGGGAGGAGCTCGTTGCAGAGTGGAGCCAAGTTCTTGTGAGGAGTTTAGAAGTAATGAAACTATTTGGGAGCATCTGGAAAAGGGTGGTGTCTGCCCTATATGATGAAGCTCTAAGGGTCAAACCCTGAAGTGACATAGGCTTTTGTTAAAGGGTGGAATAACATGATTCTATGCTACAAAGGTGTGGAATTTAACATTAATGAGGATTTAATTGCCGAGGTGATTGGTCTTCCTTCCAATGGAAGGAAATTTTACAGAGACAGGGTTGCGACCAAGAAGGCCCTTGCTAATTTCTTCAAAAATGCTGAGAAGAAGAAGCTCAGGTTGATTGGTAGTGGTGGCTATGCTCGAAAATAAATCAAGCCGCTTTAGAGGGACATTGCTTTGGCCATAATGTATTATTTCACTTTGGAGGGTAGGTTTTCTATAATCTATGGCTATCACTTCATGCTTTTGAACCGTTTCTGCCATAATTATTTGGTTTTGTTTCCCTTTTACCTCCTCTCTATGGAAACTAGCATTGAGGATCATAGGAAAAATTTCTAGAAAGGCTATTCTCCATGAAGGCCTTATGAATCTCATTTTTGAGCACATTAAGTTGAAGATGGTTCTTGTTTCTCCTAAGAACCTGACTTGTAAGAAGGGTGGAAAAAATACTAGGTATGATACTGGTGAGTTGGTAGAGGAATGTGAGGGGGATTCTGAGGATGATGGTTTTGATTATGAGGAGTTTTCAGAGGAGGATAGTGATTCTATTTAGGTGTCTAAGGCTTTCAAATCCTGGTCTAAGGGTTATGAAACTTACAACGAAATGAAAGAAGCCGTGGTGAAATTTTTGAAGAAGAATGCGAAGGGGAAGAAAAAATGCCTTAGGAAAGAGAAGCGTGCTGTGAAGCAGAAGGTGGATGTTGCTAGAGAACTGGAGGAGTCCCCTATTTTTGATGTCAAACATGTCCTGGGTGTTGGTAAGTCTGGTGATATGGAGTAACCTATTCCGAATGATATGCATGACTCGGGTAGTGGCTTCTCGGGGATATGGAGGATATTGAGCAAGTGAATGCAAGATTGGTGGGTTCCAAGGGGGTTGGCCCTAACTAGGCTAATTTAGACTCTCCCATTGGTGCTGAGTAGGTTAAGGGGAGTGTTGTGAAGGTGGAGCGGTTGGAGATTCTGGTGGACTTGGTGAATATTTTGGATAAGCATCAAGTGAAAGTGGAGGTGATTGAAGTGGAGGATTCCCTTGTTGAGGAGGTTTTGGAGGACAAAGAGGGGGCTTAGGAGGATCTTGTTGAGGACGTTGGTTCTCAAGCTATGCCTTTGGTCAATTGGGTTGATGTTAACATAGACCTGTTCTATAGATTGACAAAGGATGGTAGTCACAACCTGCTTTCACTGGTGAAGTGGCTTTTTTGAGAAGTGGAGGAGCTCAATGTTCAACTTAAGAATTGGAAAGATGTCTCTATTGCGCTTGTGCATAGCAACCAAAAGGAATGGTCGATCAAAGGTAAGGTTAATAATATGAATGTTATGCTCGATAGACGTGTTGTTGATGTTGATCATCTTGGTAAAACTCATGAGGAGAGGATTATGTCCTTGGAAATGGTTGTCCAAAAGAATTTTGAGGAGAGGTTTGTTAATATTGAGGAAAAAATTAGTAATATTTCTGATGATTTAAAGACTGTGGTTAACATTAGCAATAATTCCTTGAAATCTTATGCTAAGGGCCTCTTTGTTTTAAATGAGAAAGCCATAAAATAGACTAGAAAGTCACCGAATTTTGATGATCATGAGAAGGTCATTAAGGATGTCAACCGCATGAATCTGGTGGAGAAGACTAAGGATATTGGCCTTGATGTTGAGAAGAATTTGGATGCTGGCCCATGTTTGAGAACAAGGCACAAGACCATGAAAAGGCCTGCTATTTCATTTTAGGAGCTCAAGGATGTGGTTGAGATGCACAAGGGGGTCATTGAGGAAAATATGGCCTCGACCAATGTTCTTAAAAAAATGGTGTAGCTTTGCTGTTGCTTTTGTTTTGTCAGCCTTGTTGCTAATGTTTTTGCTGTTGGGTTGCTGGCGAGTTTCCTGGTTTTATCTTTTGTCAGCTTTTTGGTTTTTATGGGCTACGAGATTTATTGTTTTAGTCTTTCTTACAACTTCTCTCTATTGTAATAGGTTTCAAGGCCCCTTCAAAACCTATTTTTCCTAATAAAAAACTAAGTCATCAAACACTAAATTTAGTTGTATGTAACAAATTAGACTATTATTAAATTGATGGCATTGAGCGAGAGTCATTCAAGCGACGATCAACGAGATAGTGAGGTTTTGAAAAATGACGCTGAGCAAGAAAATTTAGGCATGCCCTTTGCACCTAATTTTTTTGTGGAGCCATCTTCTGTTCCATATTTTGGTGACTTCCCTGATGCTAGCTTTAGGGCTACTTCAGGTTGCCATCATAAATCTATTTTTGATGTTGTTTCAAAAGATCGTGCTCAGACTCTACCTGCACCGGCTAGGGTTAGGCCTTTTACCTACGCCTGTGCTTCCCCTATTGTGGTTTGTGGACCAGAGATTGCAAAAAATGAGGAATTCTATGAGAAATAGTGTGTGCTCTACAAGTTTAACGGCTTGTGGCCCTCCCTTCTCGATCTCCATGATTGGGTTTTTGTCTCCTAGAAGCCTATTGCTTCTGGGAAGATTGAGCTCTATCCCAATGCAAGGGGGTTCTTCTTTGCAACCTTCACTTCCTCCGAGGAGCGAGACAAAGTGCTAGACAGGGTGTGGATGTGGGGTACTCATTCACTATCCATCAGGCCTTGGTTTGGCTCTTTCAATCCTATTGCGAAGCCCTTGAATACTAGACCAATTTGGGTTCAACTACCGAATCTCCCTCTCCAATTTTGGGAGGAATCATGTTATGAAGCTATTGGCAACGCCATTGGTAGCTTTTTGAAGGTGGATTCTACGAATCAAGATCTTGGACATACTACAGTGGCTTGTATTTTTTGATATGGACATATCCAAACCACTCCCTGGTGATGTGGTTTTGTTGGTGGACAGATCATGGACACAACTACTAGACTATGAGGGCCTCCCTTTTTAGTGTAGGAGATGTTTCTCTATTGGTCATTTTACCTCTAGCTACCCTCATGCTCATTGTAACTTAATAGCTACCTGGTGGAAGGATGCTCTCTCAGACCATCTCACGGTGGGCACTCCCTCTTTGAATGGTCCCTCCAAGGAGGACGACCCTTCCTTGGCTGATTCATCCAAGGAGATTGTGTCTCCCTAGGATCTCCTATTGGATATCCCTTCTATGAAACCATTGATGCCTTGAATTGTTGTCATTTTTCAGGAAGATTCTGCCCATCCCTTGATGAATGCCTATATTGGTCCTGTGAATGCTCCTGACTCCTCTTCTATGCTGCTGTCTCCCTCGCTGTGTGGTGGCTCATTTCCCATGGTGGTTGTTGAGGATCCACTCATCTTTCCTTGCTCGGTGGACTTCAGTTCTGAGTCTTCTTGGTCTGTTGTTCTGAGAAAGAAGAAGGGACTCCCCAAATTTTTCGCTAATTTGCGACCTAGGGTTTTGTGAGTCAAATTAGTCCCTTCAGGTTCTAGGGTTGTCTAGTCCTCATCTATTGTTTGACAAGCTATCTGTCAGCTGTTCATTTTTGTTCTGTGTGTGGCCTGTTTGGACTATTCTGCTAGGCCATAGTGGAACCTGTTTGTAATGGGATTGACTCCCTTTTGACTAACTTCTTTTTCTAGTTCATGTCCTATTTTGAACTAGCTTCTTTTTGGCCCTGAGGGCTCTCTGTGTAAAGGGTACAACACCTTGTAAATGTTGCTTACATAATAAAAAAAATTAGATTATTATAAATTAATATAAGTCAAGGTGAAAACACATAAATCTTCTAATCTAGTTTTTGATAGGGAAAAAATAAAGATGCTTGTTTTATTGCTTTAAATCTTTGAGAAAATTTTAAAATTTTCAATTAAATAATTATTTAATGCCTTTTAAAAAGAAATTATTGAAATCAGGTTTATATCCTTTGAGATAAATCCAAATATTTTTGAAATTAATGGATCTAAAGTTTTTAAAATAATCTTGCAACTAATAATAATTACCAAATTTGATGATATTCTAATCAAGTACTAGTTAAAATAATTTTTATGCATTAATTAAATCTAACGAAAGTAATAAAGAAGAAAGGATAAATTATGTTTAATCAACAATGCATTTGAATTGATGTTTCTAAAAATTTGCATAAATTTGAACCTTCTAATTACAATAAATTTTATTAACCATTTTATAAAAAAAATTACTATAGAAATAAGATAAATTAAATTTGAAATTTCCTCAACATTTCATAATTTATAATAAATTGTATTTAATTGTATTTTGTTTAGATAAAAAGCACGAAGGCCTATATATATTATATTATATTTATAAAAGAGGAGTACTCATGTATCAACAAAATAAGCAAAAAAGCCAGATCAGATCTGAGATTTCAAACTAATTTAGACTATTCTTCGACCAACTTCCAAAAAAATTCTACTAACTAGCTTAGATAAAATGCAACATAATTAACCCTGCATATGACTTCTGTCAACTTCATAGCTCTACTATATCAGAATAAAAATGCTATCTGGAGAAAAAAATAAAATGAACACTGTGATCCAAAAATTGGCAACTTTGGAGGGCTGAACAACTACTCCTCCATGCAATCTTCCCCATGAACTAAATTCTCATCTTGGCCCTCCATTATCTCTTGCAGACATCTTTCTTGAGCAAAGAAGTCAAAACCAATATGGGGTTCCTTTCCATTATTTTCGGCTTGTAGAATCCATGCCCTTGCCACATAACCAACAAAAGAACCAACAACATTTCCCTCTACAAATTGAAGCCCAATTGAAGAACCAACCACATTTCCCTCTACAAATTGAGGCCCAACTGATGAACCAACAACATTTCCCTTTAGAACAACATTTTTGACTGGTAATGGTTCAAACTCTTCATTACCTGGTACAGACACTGGAGCACCTTTCTCTGAGCCAACATAGCCTAAATTCTGAGATGGGTGAGGGTTGTGTTCATAGAGAAAGGAAATGGCATAGTACTTCTCCTTAATGTCGAAGCTCATTGTAACACACATTTTTGTAGAGTTCCTCCTTAATGCTTTGAGAAGGATATTATCATTTCTAAACTATAGAGCTAACCTTATGGTTTCAAAAATGTCCGCAAAACACATCCTATTTTTAAATTTTAAATATTTAAATATATTCTAATTCAAAAATATTTAATAAAATTATATTTACATAAATTTTTTATATTTTTTATATTTAAAAATGTTAAATATTTATATTTATATTTAATTTAATATTATACAAATAAAATAATATTTATTTATAAAAAAATAAAAAAAAAAAAATATTAATATTAGTATATCAATTTATATATATTATTATATATGCAGATCTTAATATATATATTAATAAATAAAATTTTGTATTATAAATATTAAATATAAGATTTCATAATACAAAAGAAGAAAATTTATTTAAGAATAAATATGGATATGTATAAAAAATAATGGCTGTGTAAAAAAATAAATCATAAAATAATAAAATAAAAATTAATTTATTGATTTTATTGAATATGCCTTACATAACAATAATGTGTAACTCCCACTTTTGTCATAAAACATGTACTAACTCCCCACTCCCCGTAAAATGCCAAATATCATAGCCGATAAATAAATAAATAAATTTAAAAATTGCGCCATGAATTAAATATTCATTTACTCTTACACATATTTAATATTTTAATTTAATGTAATGTAAATAATTCATTTGTGAATTTATTCATGGTTCTAAATAATTAATTAATTAATTTCATTTTATTCATCTATTTTTATTTATTTATTCTTTAGTTTAATTTTATAAATTATGTTTAGAAATTAATTATCACAAAATTTTAGATTACTAAATTAAAAGAGTTTTCAAATATTCTAAGGGGTTAGGACTGATCTGTAAATGGATCTAGACTAAATTGTAGATTGAATGCTTAATTAAAAACACAACTTTTCAGAATTTTAATTCATGCATACATTAATGAAATTATGCATCAAAACTTAAGATGAGAAACATAATTGAGAGAAAAGAAGATAGAAGGTGCAAACAGAGTTTGATTACGGAGTTCGCCACAAACGTGACTACGTCTCCGGGTCGGCTCCAATAGAGTACGACCGATCCGATTAATCTCCATAATCAATTACAATGAGGCACCAAGACCATCACTTCGGCAGCATAACACTGCTTCGATGTAAAAAATGGCTTCAAAATGATCTCCTTTCTTCGTATCACCTGACACCTGTTTCTCTCACCACTTAACTTGAAAAATTCTCTTAAAAATTACTTAAACTCACACCCCCCATTCTACCCTTTTTATACAAAAAAAATAACTCAAATTGGTTCATAACCAATTGATTTTCAAAACCTCCCAATATCCCCTTTACATAGAAAATATTATTTGAAAATCCCCCCTTATTTACATAGGGATATCTCCCGTTAAAACAACCCATCCAATTTTACATAAAATCTTCATGGATGGCCTCTTGTAATTTTATTCCATAATTCGTTTTAGGATTTATTAGGAGATCTTAATAATTCACCTTTGAATATAAACGGGCTTGATTTTGTTAAGGATTTAATCCTTAATTATAGGGGGTGAATTGGTTGGAAATTTGTTTTTTTTCTTTAAAAATAATGTTTAAGTTCCCCTTAAAAAGGGGATCTCTCAACCACATGTATTTTTAAATATTAAAGGGTTTTATCCCATTTAAATAGGGGTAAATTTGTTTTGTTTTAAATTAAGACCCCACCTAATTTTTCTCACGTAGGCCTTAAATTAAGGCTTTTAAATGGGAGGAGTGGTAGGCTTTTATATTTATTTATTTATTTTTTAAATAAAGCCATGTCCATCAAATTGCCGCCACATGTAACTTCGGGAAGCCACCATGTGTCACCTCATGATTGATTCATCCATGTCAGCATGATGATGTCATGCCGACGTCATCATTGTACCTTCTAGTCAATTGAGCTTTTACCTTCCATATCTCGCACATACGAGCTCCGATTTGCGTAAAACAAACACCGTCGAAAAACTCTTGCCGAGCTCTTCGTGTTGAAATAAATTTTGACCACTTTTGGTGACATCAAATTTTGACCTTTTTTCTTGCCTTGGACCCTAAGTTGACCAGTTGTTGACTGAACTTTGACCGGCAATAACTTGGGCTTCGTAGCTCTATTTGACTCCATTCAAGTTGCATTGGAATCAGGACATCGAGCTCTTTCTAATGGTGCTAAAATCTGGAGTATTGGAGACACTTCAATTTTTGGTGAAAATATCCCCCGAATCAGGCCTCCCCACTGAAGAACTTTTGGACCTCCAAAAGTGGCATTTATTCAAACATCAAGTGAGGAATTGGCCTCCCCACTTGTCCTGTATCATTTGTACATTTGTATACCTGGCTCACAATCACAACAAAGACTGCAACAACATTGTTGAACATAAACATCACTTTATCACTTCCATAAGCATCTACATCAACTGTTGTAGCCACTAACCAACAAACACTGACTAGCATCAAGTTGAACAACAATGCAGAAATGAAAGAGAATAAATCAACAACATATCGATCTCCCACAACAGAAACATTTTTTCCTAAGGGATCATCAATGCTTTCAATCACCATTCCCTCATGTTGTACTGTTGGTGTATCCTGCAACATCTGACCCTGGTTAGCTACTCCAAGTTCATGTCTAGAACCACCTGTACTGACAGACATAAGAGTTAACTCTTTACTTGCATTAATCACCCTCTTTAATTGCCCCGTGTTTGTAAAAGAACGATTAGTCTTAATCCTACGAGAATGTACAATATACTGAATGCCATCTTTAAACAAATGATAATGATTCTTTTCCCTGTAGAAAATAGCTTTCTAATCATATAGATAAGGGCTACCCAGAACTATCCCACATATATCTAGTGGAACCACATCAAACTGTACTTCATCCACAAACTTACTAGCGATTGTGAATCTTAAGGTGCATTGTCTTGTTACTTGCAACTTATCATTTTCACAAATCCAGCCTAGTGGATAAGGTTTCTTATGCTGTGTAGTTTTTAATCCCAAGTTTCTTACAACACTTTCAGAAATTAAGTTAACTTGAGAACCACTATCTATGAGTGCATCAATTTTACTGTTCTTAGCAACAATCCTTAAATGAAACAGCTCATTCCTTTTCTTATCTTCAGAGAAATCATTAACTATAGAAGTAGAAGCACAACTAGCAATAAAAACACTGGAAATAGGAGCTTTACCTTTCAGACCCATAGCTGTTATCTTATTCTCATCATCTGAATCTGAACCAAGATCCATAACAACATTTACGGCTTTCTCCTTACCTTTCTGTTTTTGATTACGTTTTTGAGCCCACTTAGGCCTCAGTTCAGGATGCAACTGCCAACAATGTTCTTCATCATGACCCTTCCTGTCACAATGAGAGCAAGCAAACTTATCATCCTTCTTAATTGTAGTTGTCTTCTTTCCTTTCCCTGTCTCTGCAACCTTAGAAGATTTCTTTACATCATTATCAAACTTATCAATAAAAGATCCTTTACCCCTTGACTCTAAGTGGGTAGCTTGGACACAAACTTCATCCAAGTTGTTAGGATTCAAAACCAAAATAGAATGCCTATGGTAGGAATGCAGACCTCCCATGTACTTCAACAAAGTGTCCTAGGTGTACAAAGGAACATTCAAAGCAATAGCCCTTTTTCTAAATTCATGGGTGTACTCCTGGACAGATTGACCCTTCCCTTGCCTAAACATTTGCCAGTCCATCATTAACTGTTGCATATGGCCTAAGGGATAGAATTGCTTTTTAAGAGCATTAATAAATTCTGCCCAAGTTAAATTGACTATACCATGCTGTGAAATTTCTGCCTTAGACTTACTCTCCCACCAGGTTAAAGCTATACCTCCTAATCGAAGAGTAGCTAATTGGATCCTATCAACATCATCTAATAGGTTTTGGACTCTATAGTAGACTTCTACTTGCTGAATCCAATCATCCAATTTTTCAGCATTAAGTTCACCACAATACTTTGGTAAATCAAATTTTACATCCAATTTAATTTTAGGCTTATGCCCACTCTTAAAAGGATTAAAAGAAGTAGAATAAGGAGAAGATGGAGAAGAGGGAGAAGAGGGAGGAGAAGAAGAAAAGGGGTGATCTGGTTGCTTGCCACCATCTCCATGTTGTTTCCCTTTCTTGTCTTCACGAACATCTTCCTTCGACGAACCTCCTTCACGTTCCTTCTGTTCTTGTCTTTCTTGGAAAAGAATGTCCACCTTAGCCTTCATCTCGAGGAATGCTCCTCGAAATTCCTGCTCATTGATTTCTTCAGGAACCTCCATTCCAGACACAAACATCTTCAGAAAACTTCTTCGCTTCCCGATCTCAGGATTAAAGTCTTCAAGCTTGCCTTCACCCTTTTGAATCCTGGATCTCGTTAGCATTCAAGAAAACAACTGCAATAATAGTCAACTGAGCTCTGATACCACTTGATCTGATTAGGATCTAGACTAAATTGCAGATTGAATGCTTAATTAAAAACACAACTTTTCAGAATTTTAATTCATGCATACATTAATGAAATTATGCATCAAAACTTAAGATGAGAAACAAAATTGAGAGAAAAGAAAATAGAAGGTGCAAACAGAGTTTGATTACGGAGTTCGCCACAAACGTGACTACGTCTCCGGGTCGGCTCCAATAGAGTATGACCGATCCGATTAATCTCCATAATCAATTACAATGAGGCACCAATACCATCACTTCGGCAGCATAACACTGCTTCGACATACAAAATGGCTTCAAAATGATCTCCTTTCTTCGTATCACCTGACACCTGTTTCTCTCACCACTTAACTTGAAAAATTCTCTTAAAAATTACTTAAACTCACACCGCCCATTCTACCCTTTTTATACAAAAAAAAATAACTCAAATTGGTTCATAACCAATTGATTTTCAAAACCTCCCAATATCCCCTTTACATAGAAAATATTATTTGAAAATCCCCCCTTATTTACATAGGGATATCTCCCGTTAAAACAACCCATCCAATTTTACATAAAATCTTCACCGATGGCCTCTTGTAATTTTATTCCATAATTTGTTTTAGGATTTATTAGGAGATCTTAATAATTCACCTTTGAATATAAACGGGCTTGACTTTGTTAAGGATTTAATCCTTAATTATAGGGGGTGAATTGGTTGGAAATTTATTTTTTTTCTTTAAAAATAATGTTTAAGTTCCCCTTAAAAAGGGGATCTCTCAACCACATGTATTTTTAAATATTAAAGGGTTTTTATCCCATTTAAATAGGGGTAAATTTGTTTTGTTTTAAATTAAGACCCCACCTAATTTTTCTCACGTAGGCCTTAAATTAAGGCTTTTAAATGGGAGGAGTGGTAGGCTTTTATATTTATTTATTTATTTTTTAAATAAAGCCATGTCCATCAAATTGCCGCCACATGTAACTTCGGGAAGCCACCATGTGTCACCTCATGATTCATCCATGTCAGCATGATGATGTCATGCCGACGTCATCATTGTACCTTCTAGTCAATTGAGCTTTTACCTTCCATATCTCGCACATACGAGCTCCGATTTGCGTAAAACAAACACCGTCGAAAAACTCTTGCCCAGCTCTTCGCGTTGATATAAATTTTGACCACTTTTGGTGACATCAAAATTTTGACCTTTTTTCTTGCCTTGGACCCTAAGTTGACCAGTTGTTGACTGAACTTTGACCGGCAATAACTTGGGCTTCGTAGCTCTATTTGACTCCATTCAAGTTGCATTGGAATTAGGACATCGAGCTATTTCTAATGGTGCTAAAATCTAGAGTATTGGAGACACTTCAATTTTTGGTGAAAATATCCCCCGAATCAATGACACATATAATATATATTATAACATGAGTCCCAATAATATTTTATCACATTAAAGGTTTAATTTTAGGAAATTAATAATTAAATTGACATAAACGATCTTTAAATTTCTTACCTAATGGTAAATTCAAAACTTCCCATTGAAGGGAACCTAACCAAAACCCACTTAGTATAAATAACATAAAAATATAAAATAATCAACACAAAATTATAAATACACTTTTATACAAAAATATCTTAGCCTTTCATAGAGTAGGTCTCGTTATATTGGAGAAAAAATAATGATTTCTTGAGGTCTCCACCTATTTATATTTATCATGGGATGTTAACTTTCACACTTACACACAAGTATCAATATACTCAAGGAAGATAGCTTAAGAAATATTGACTAATAGATCATATTCACAACCTTAACATCTAATCTTTAATCACAATATCAAATTATAAAGCATAAATTTACCATGTGGAATACACTAATGCACAATCATATAGTGCATATGATTTAACCACATATATAAGGCTTCATCATTTTAAAAGAAATTGATGTTAAAATCCTTCTATTATGACATTCAATGTAAATAATAAAATCTAAATATAAAAGATATGAATAACTCATAGAACATTAATTTACTTAGTAGACCATCATCAAAGCATTAAAAAAATACTACTCTATCATATTATCATTTTACACTTAGTCAATTATTAAAAGGTGTAATAACATATCCAATAGTGTTTTATGCAAATAAATCTATTAGAATAAATATGTGAATATGAATAGTAGTGGCCTTACATATAGATTTGAAATTTATTTTTTCTATTTCATATCAAAAAATTGTAGCTTTTGTAATCTTAACATTAGGAGCAAGGTTGAGACACCTTTCTCAAAATTCTCTCACTTGTTGAACACCTTGCAAGAGAAAATGGATTATCAACACCATTATCTAGTTTCTAGGGATCAAGAGGCCCATGTACTCATAACACCACCTAAATTTTTCTGTGCTCACTAGTTTTATTAGCACATCTATAACACTCTTAAAATAAAAAATTTCTAACATCACTTGTTCATTCTCTACCATATCTTAAACAAAATGATACTAAAAATTAATATCACTTTCTCCTTGAATGAAAGGTTGGGTTCTTTGCTAGGCATATGACACGCTGATTGTCATAATAATTGTAATGGTTCTTTCCTCTAGCCTAAAATCTAAACACAATATTTTAATCTATATGGTTTTATTTTTTTCCATGTACTCTACTTATATATTAGAAAAAGAAACCATAGCCTGTCACTTATTCATCCAACTTATTGCACCACTAAATATACTAAAAACATATCCATTGATGGATCTTTGTTATTGATACTTTTAGACCAATTTGAATCCATAAATTTATGAATACAAAAATATATATCCCCTATAGAATAACCATTATAGAATAATGAATACTAAAAGGCACTCTACAAATATCAGAAGATCCTCTTCAATGCATCCCAATGTACTCATCCATGATTATCCATAAATTAGCTATGGTCTCTCATTGCTTGGGAAATTCTTGGTCTTGTACAAACCATAATATACATAAAGCTCTTGATTGCACTAGCATAAGGTATTGTGGTCATATACCCCATATCAGTAGGATAGGTTTGACACTGCTCAATAGATAAATTTTCCCCATCATAAAAATAAAATACAAATGGCTTGTAATATTTCATGTTAAGCCACTCCAACACTAACTTTGCATACTTACTTTGGCCTAATTTTTATATCCACTTTGTCTCATACAATCTCCATCCCCAAGATGTAATTGGCTACCCTTGAGTCATTCATATCAGCCTATGTTGAAATATGACTTCAAATCACAAATTAGACCTTTCTCGTTAGTAAAGTTCAGCATATCATAAAAATATAATGAAATCACAATACCGTGTCTCACTTTTGAGACAATGGAAGTTTTGAGGGAGGATGGACGTTTTTAAAATACACCTTTGAGAGAAGTAAAATCTTCGCTCGAAGGACTTTCGAGCAAAGCTATATCACTTTATACCTTCGATCAAAGCCATACCTTTGATCGAAGGTAAAGACCTAAAACAATATGTCTTTACACATTGAACTTCTATCAAAGGTCCTTTCTAGGCTTTGAACGAAGGTACCTTTGAGCGAAGGTCCTTCGAACAAAGGGGTCAAACATGACAACTTTGGATTTTGCATCAAAATTTCCTTAGAAAATTTAGTTTCAAACCCTGGGTTGGACCTTCAAATGAACTTAACTTGACAAGACATTTTGCAAAATCATAGCCCTCAAAACGAGCTTTCCAACAAGTATAGTTTTGATATGTGTTCATTTTATGATGTATTTAATTTTTTGATTTTTACCAAACACAAGTTTTTCTTTGAACATCAAGCTCTTCGTTCTACAGAAATGAAAAATAGTAAACCAGTGTAATTTTTTTTTCAAAAAATAACCTTTCCCTAGGTATTGATGTCCTTGTTTCACAAAAAAAATAATCATTTCAATATATAAACAATAAGTTATGTTGGACGACACACACTTATGTCCAAATTATAGTTACAATGACTTCAAAAATTAATTAAAAAAATATGTAACAAAAAATTATGAAAAATATCCTTTCCCTAGATATTGATGTTGAGAATCTATATTTCAAAAATTAGAATTTATCCTTTATAAAAATTAAGTTATGTTAGACGACACAAACATTACTTTATGAAAATGTTGTTTTCTATTTAAAACTAGTTATTAAAGGAGATGTTAAAATATTCATGATTTATTTTTGATTTTTTTTAAAAACATATATTTAGAATCTACACATAAATTTCCACAAATCACTAGTTTGCATCATCTTCAAATTATTAACGGTTTATCTACTGTAGGTCTCAGAAGATGAAGATTGAGTTAAAAATGCTGATATAAATGTCCATCTTGGCCAAAAAGTGAGACACAGTATTGTGATTTCACCTATTATAATTACCATCCATATTATAGTAGATGTAATTATTTGATTTGATCTCAAAACATAACATAAAAGAATATAATTTTGGATACGACATCCTAAAAATATTGGCCTCCTTTATAGTCCTAGGCTTACCAGTGTTAGTAATCAAAGCAAAAACACATCTTCAATTAGAGATCTAGCATGTCTTTTTGATTGTGTTTTCCAAATATACCTCCTCAATTATTGAGGTGGGGTTTCTATCTATTTATTAGAACTATCTAAGCTCTCTTCCTCCTCAAATTCTTCACATGCTTCTATTTCAACCTTCTCAATCTTTGCTAGGGTTAGTTACACCATATCTTTCTTTATATCCATCTATAGCTACAATATTGTGGAAGGAAACCTATCTTCTCTAAGATTACACTTTTTCTATATAAAACCCCCTTAGCCATAAGTACCAAACATTGTATCCTTTCACACCAACACCAGAGCCAATGAAGATGCATTTTATACAACCTTTTTCTCCAACTTTGACTGATTTTCCCTAGGCACATGTGTATATGACTCACAACCAAAGACTCAAAGATGTCTTAATGATGGTTTTTTCTTAGATAAACCTCCATATGTGTCTTATCAACAAGATATAATGTATGAGATGTTAACCAAACTTAACAAGCTATAGCAATTTCTTCTACCAAGAAAAATATTCCAAGCTAGTCCCACTAAGCATACTCATATCCCTCTCCATTAATATCTCATTCATTATTTCTATAACTCCATTTTATTGAGAGGTGAATGAAAATTTCTTATATATTTTTAACTCACGGTCCTTATAGAATATATCAAAACTTTCTAAAAAAGTTCACCACCATTATCAATCTTCAAAATATTAATTTCTTCCTACCAGTTAGATTCTCTACAAGAGCCTTATAGTTTTTAAAATGATTGAAGATTTTAAATTTACTTCTAAGGAAATATACTCATGTCCTACTATAATCATCAATAAAATAAATATGATATATATATATATATATATATTTAAAAATTAATAGAAAAAATAAATATTAGAATGGATTAAATCAAACACCCTAGAAGATTTATGAGAACTAGAGTAAAATTGAACATGATTTTATTTTCTATATATACACAATATTTTCAAGGTCTTTTAAACCCTTCTCATCTATGTGGTCACCCATACTTTGGTGTCATAACAATTGTTTTCCATGTTTGTAGCCTAGTCTCCAAAGCATGATCAACCTTAGGTACCCAAAAATCATGACAATTATAAGTAGACATAATGCACAGGTCTTTGTTGTTGGATCCAATGGTGAAGGTAAATATTCTATAGATCTCTTCACTACATGAATTAAAGAACTATTATATTGAATTATGCATGCATATAGTTGAAACATAGTACAAATTTGAACACATTTAACAAGAATCATATAAGCTCTTTGACCATCTTGTAACCTCCATTCAAGAAATAAACTTTCACACCTACATCATTTAGTTTACTTATATAAAGTAAGTTTCAAACCAAACTAGGGATATGCTAATAGACCATTGACCCCCTTCACTCATTCACCAAGGAATCAAATTAGGACTATACTATGACCAACAATCTTCAAATGGGAATAATCTCTTAGGTACACCTTTCCACCATCATATTCTTCATATTTTGTAAACCAAATTTGATATGAGGTCATGTGGAAATATGCACCAAATTTTATCAACCATGCACATAATACATGAGTAGCCAAGGTAGTGATAAAATCATCACTTTCACCTTAAGGGGATCTCTCAAAATCATCATTAGAATCTACCTCTTTCTTCTTTTTATTCTTCTTGTTCTCCTCCTTAGAGTCTCTTCATAGATGTCTAGTTTTATTGTAGTTCCAACATTTCACCTTGAATTTACCATGAGATTTGGATCTAGACTTATCTTGCTTCTTGACCTTCTTCTTGCCTTACAATACACTTGCAAAACAAGCCTTTATAAGAGTATCACAAATCAAATATTCAGAGGAATAATCACATCTTAGCAATATCTACAAAACTCTAGTCACAAACTCCATCTAAAGCACCTAATAAATAGGAGATACAATTAACTTGAAAGCATCAATATGATAATTAGAAACCCATGAGCTAAAACCACTCAAAAGTAGCATTCAAATTATCCTCCAATCAAAGATGACTTATGATGTGTTATAATACACATCATAAGTTGGTCAATAAGTGTAACTCCCTTTTACAACTCTTTTACGTGTTTAACAGATTTTTACATTTCTCATGCAACTTCTAAAGTCACAACTTTAAATCTAGAGGGTCAATTTAACCTATTTTTTTAAAAATGTAAGTATTTAAGGAAAAATACACAACTAACCCTAGTCCTTAAATTGAGTTTTTTCATTTTATATTTTATAATCTTAACATTAGAAGTAAGGCCGAGACACCTTTTCCAACAAATTATAAGGGTTGTTTGTTCTAGAATAGAAAAAAATACTAAGAACTTAATTTTATAAATGCTAAATTAAGAAATGCTAATTTTTAAAATATTGAATTCAAACACATCACTCCGATCTAAATTAAAATATATTTATAAACTCAAAATAATAATTTACTCCAAACACTAGCTTAATCGTTTTTAATATATATTTCTAACTCAATGACACCAACTAAAATAATACCAAAACCAATACCATTCCTAACTTCCCCCATAAACCAACCCTTTGAAAACCAATTTATAATGTCATAGCTAGGCAACTTGAAAAAGGACCTTTTCCCTTAGAAGCACCCAATGGAAAATTTGTCCTAACATTTTAAATGATAAGAAATCTTATCTTTACTATAAAATATCATTTAAAATTCTTATTTTTAAATTATCCAATTAAACAATTATTTTCCTAGTATTGCTTATCCAAACGCAAATTGCATGCGACTGGTGAACCCAAAAGATATATATTCGGGCAATACTCAATTCCAATAAATAAATGCTACGATGCAAAATTGAATTTCCGTGCTCAAATATAAGAGAAGACCGTTGGCTTTGATTCGACTGCTTCCATCGCTCAAAATGGACTCCAACCAAAACAATCAACTCCTCCTCTCCAACGAAATCAGCTCAGACATCACAGAATGGAATTTCTTAGACGACTTACTTCCCATTCACGATCTCCGGGACGAGGAAATGGCGGCCACAGAACCCATACTTTGTAACGCCCTGTTTTCTTCTGCAGACGAGGATTTGAGCCTTTGCATGGCTGTAAGTTCTTGCATGCTACTCTCCATTCTCACGACTTTACGTCCTTTGTAGTTGTGTATTGAATTAGTACTAGTGTTTGCAGGCACAGGGAGAAGAATGGTCGAGGGATTCATGGTCCTGTCAAAGAAGTGATACAATCAAATTGGAGGAGAATAGCAGTGAGGCGAAAAGTGTATTGAAAGTTGAAGAGCTTATAGAGGGGGCGCAGGGGGGCTGTTTAGGGACTGCGGAATTGGAAGTGGGGGGTGAGACGCATACGAAGGAGAGAGTTGTGCCCCGCCGCGCCCGTGGTAAGAGGTGTAGACCATCGTCTGGTCGGAGTTGGAGTCCATTGCAGGGCAAGGAGGAAGGTGGGAGAAGTTGTAGGCATTGTTTGACAAAGAATACTCCGCAGTGGCGGCGGGGTCCGATGGGTCCCAATACACTGTGTAACGCCTGCGGCGTTAAATTCAGGAAAGGAAAATTGGTTCCCGAATACAGGCCTGTCAACAGTCCCACTTTTGATCCGTCTGTTCATTCGAATTGTAACAAGAAACTCTTGGAAATGCGAGCTGCCTGTGCGCAGGATTCTTGTCTTGGATGAATGCAATGGGTGCCCCTGTTGTGGAGTGAAAAGCAATGAAGGCATAATCATCTTTCTGTTAGGTTTTAGTACTTGAGCCTTCTGAAAATTGTATGTTAACTAGTAATATGTAATATTTTATATATCTTATTGAGGATGCTACTAGTTTGGATATCTTAAATATATCTATCTATTTAAAATATAGTTTGGTTTTTGTTGATCTCAATCTTGATAATAATTTAATGTGCAAATGATTGAAATTTAAGTTTGAAGATAAGAGTTTTTTTTAACACTCTCACGTCATCAACATAATAGAGACATGATGATGGATCATAGAGTGTGATCTGAAATGTTGATACAAAAACTCACACACAATCTAATAAAAAATAAGTTTGATCAAAATTATGGATGTAGAAATATGATATCATTAAGCTCAAAGCGTGTCATATATTCTTCAATTTCATATTTTCATGATGTGTTGGGAGAACTAGAGTATTGGTAAGCAATTTCTTGATATCTAGTGGAAGTATTTTATATAAACCTCAAGATTTTATCTATATTTTTTAAATCAACAACGACATCATAACTTTGTATACAAGCCTTTTGAGATTTAATAACCATCATAAGCTCATGCACCACCTTCTTAGGAAAACATAATAAGTAATCCTATTCAAATTCATACTTATTTGTTATATTGGGAGAAGTGGGATGGTGAACATCAAAATATGTGAACATTTGATACTATACATGCCACAACCTTGAAAATATTCAAAAATTAGTTTGTTCACTCTTCTCCTCCAAATAAACAAATATTTTCTCTTTGTCTCATAATTAGAACATTGATTTTTTCTATGTTTCCCTATCATAATAACTAAGTTTTCAAAAGTAAATAGGCATCTCTCTAGAATCAATGTATGAAATATTTTTAATTGAAAATACTACTTTTAATTCTTGATAGGCGGGTCTTGTTGAATTAATAGTATTTGAAACTTTCCATGTCGTTCTAGATATCTTCTTGAATGGGTTGTAGATTCATGTTCTTGCTAATAATATAGTTTCTATCTCAAAAAATATTGATCTTGTTACTAACTTATTGGTGTGACTAAAATACAGTCGACACTCTTCATTTGGAAGAGACAAAGATTTTTATAGGATCTAAATATTCAAAGGACCAAATAAGAACTACTAAAGTCTTTGAGATGTTGGTGTAAATAGGTGTTTTACCTAATTAGTTCATTAGTGGGTCCTATTTACATGTTAAGTTTACTTAGGTCCTAGGGAATCTCTCTATAAGTTTGTTAGTTGTCATTAGATCTTATCTTATCTTTTGACATTTAATGAATGAGTCCTAAGTCATTTAATATTAGTTGTCTCATGAAATAGCATTAAGAAACTTGTCTTGATCTTGTCTAATCCTATTTCTCATCTTGGCTATATATTCAGGTGGTCTCATGTGTAACTCAACAATAATATCATCATAATCTATCATTTGTATCCTTTGATAGAATAACATTATTCTTTCATAGTTGATATCTCTTGTGCTTTCATGAAGTTCCTAGATCTTGGGTGGCTATAATCTTCAATCAAATCTTTTATGGTATAGAATATTCTATACCAACTCTTACATGGTATCAATTTTTTTGGGATTGCAAGATGAAAGTAAGTGTTTATACACTTGTAAAAAGGATATAACAATGATATAAATTATGTGTACTCTCCTCGGAGGATCTAGAAACACCAATAATTTGGATTAGTGAAAAACTGGGTAAGTATAGGGAACATATTTTTTGATTAACTATAAAAAAGTGACCATGTGAGAAGGCATGGGTGAAGATGCAAAGATTCACAATGGAGCAAAGAATAGGGCTAGGGTGAATGGCGACGTAGATTTAAGGAAGAGGATCCAAAAGGAAACTAGATGTGAGTGGGTTTCCTTCTTGGCTATGGCTGGTGGTGATGGGCGGTGGTGCTATCAGTTAAGATCAGCTTCATGTGATAGGGCTCTTAGCACTATGGTGTCTTTTGTTCCCTCCTTTCTGCATGACAATTCTCCTATTCATGGCCAGGTTGAGCTCGATCCAAAAACATATGCTTCTTGTAAAAGTAGTGCGAACCCCTTTCATACTTGCACTAATTTTTTCTTAGCGCAGATTTAGATTTCAAACCCCAATTTCCTGCCCCCCAAACCACCAAATCTAGTCTCTGGGGTGGAGGAGACTCATTCTCATGGAGATTCCGGTTTTGTGATGGGTGATGTGAAGGTGGCCTTTGCAGTGGAGCCAACAACCTTTCACATCTTTGATGAGAACCTTCATTCTATCTCTGCCAATGTGGGGAGTCATTCTCTCATCTTCCAACTTCTACAAAAGCAACCCTCTCTATAGACTATCCAAGATTGAGTTTTATCTGTTTGGCATAACCTATCTCCTCATGAGATTCAACCCTTGGATTTTGGCTTCTTTCTGATATCCTTCTCTTCAGCTGATGACTACAAATTTGTTACTCAAAATGGCCATTATGCTTCTTTGCTGGATCACTTATGCTCCCCTTACTTAAAGGGCTTGCTTTAAATTTTTCATTTTTATCTTTTCATATACAAAAAGATCTCTTACGAATAAAAAACCACTTTTGGGATTGCTTATTGTTAGTCTTGTGACCGATGGCTTAGTATGGGTTGAATACACTTGATCCATGAGGATTCAAAGTATATTTAAGCCACTAAACATCAGTCCAATCAGATCATTCAATGCAAAACTAAACTAAGCATCCATTAAAACTAACATATTAAATTACTAAAACTTCAAAAAACCCTATTTTAATCCATTGAAACTTATCCTATTGGGGGAGTTGTGTCGCATTGATGTGGAATGGCGGCCCTTTCCCAACCTTGTGGATAATTCAAGCTTGCTTTGATCGATTCTATTGAAGAGAATTGATGAAACCAATGATAGATGTGTATGAAAACATGATTTAAAGATAAATTAATATGATGCAAGCTATTTTAACATGATATATGCTAAGATGATCGATATGGGTGTATGCAAAGCTAACATAAATGGAGTTTAAGAAGATTAAAACCCTAAGTTACCATGGAAGCCATTAATGGAAGCTAAGCTAATGATGATGAAAGTAAATTAAGCTAAAAAGATGCCAAATAAGTGCTAAATATGAGTGCAAGTGAAAGTGATTTTCATAGAATAATTTTTCTCTTGAAAGATAGATCTATTTTTCTCTTGAAAGATAGATCTATTTTTCTCCAAATAGTGACCTATTTATAGGAGGACAAATGAGAAATAAAGGGCTAAGATTGAAAAATCTATTCAATGGTCAAAATTGGAGGAAATATGAAACATGGATCAAGGATTCTCATCAATGGATGAGAATCAATGATCAAATGGATCAAGAAAAGAATCAAGGGTTCATATTCTTACAAACAAGCACACTTTCAAAACTTGCACAAGATGACTTGTTGAAAGTTTGTTGCAAAAAGAATATTCCCCTTTTTCATATGAGTAAAGAAAGAGAATATTCTCCAAGAATATTCTCATGGGTGAGGAAATTTAGATATTTAGTTAATTAAAACCAAATTTAATTGTGCAAAGGAATATTCCATGGTAGTATTCCCTTTTTGGAGGAGTGTGCAAAGGAGGAATATTCCCTTGTAAGTGGGGGCATTAGATTTAATTAGTAATTTGATAATTAAATAAATTTTCAATTATGCAAATTAGGGTATTCATTAAATGATTAATTAATTTAATGAAAAGGGGAAGTGAAGTGATATTTAATTAAATAACTTAGGTTTATTTAATTAAATAAGAGGACTTTAGGGATTAAATTAAATAATTTGATTTATTCAATTTAATAGGATGAAATTTTAGCATGAAAAGTGGGTGAAATAACCTAATTAGATTAATCAGGTTAATAGATGAAAATGATGCAATTAATTAAATAGCTAGGATAATTTAATTAATTAAGTGAAAATAGGATGGTTTTTAGGATGAAAATGATGTTAGTATACCTAATTCGAGTGCATGATATGATTTAGGACATTTTTAAGTGTCTACATTTTGCCCCTCTTTGAAGCGAGGTACCTGTTACGTTGGTTCAAAGACTAACGCTTTTCGGATTAAAAACTGCTGCTCAAATCAAATTTTTTTTTTTTTGGATGCCCCACTATTGCTCCAGTGGAAGGAATAAGCTGGTTCCCTACCCCCTCGAGAAATTAAGTGAAAATTTTGAGTTTTGGGTTGATTTTTCGACAAAGGTTAAATATAGGTTCAGGTGCTAAAACAGGCCCTAGGATGCCACAATGGCCTCATAAATGTAAAAAATGGCTCAAAATAGGTTATGCAGGGTGGAAATAGGTAAAATAGGTCAAAATCCTAGCTTTTGGCTCAAATTAGGGAAAAAAACCCTAATTTTTTGGCTTAAATAGGTGAAGAAGGATCACTTTCAATTCATTTGTGCATTCACACCCTTAGAGATTTTTTCCTTTTGAGCTATGACCTCTTGACGAAATGGCGCAACGAGTGCTTCCTCTTCACCTTGTAGAGTGGGTTCGAGAGTACTAGTGACGAGTAGATGCAAGACGATAGGTATGTGACTCGAAACTTGCCTTGATTTTCACTTTTAGGTGCAATTAATAAGGGGTCAAAACTAGGTCTTTAGACGTGTCACTGTATGGCGATACTATTGATGCGTTGAAAGTGTCACTATTGATTTTATAGCGACACACCTTCTATCTGGTGGCACACCACCATTTTTTGGTTGGGCGACGTATTTGATTAGGGAGTCACTAGGTTAATATAGCGACACACAAGTGTTTTAGGTTCAATGTTGCTTGAAAGTGGTGGGCGATGCTTGTAACAAATGGTGACACACCCCAATATTTTAATAGAGTGACACATGCAAATGCCAATTTTCTATTGAGCGTAGTGATGCATGCTGCCAAATTGGTGATGCACCCCTAAAATGGATACATCAACGCACCCCTGAAAGAGCGACGCTATTGATTTCAATGACACTTTTGATGTTTTGGATGTAAAGTCTCAAATTTTGATCAATTTTTTCAAATTTTTGGCAAATTGATGCTGTGTACGTGATGCGTGTAGGAGGATCCTCCCCCACTGATGTCGTGAGAGCACCATTCTGACATTTTGGCAGCTATGAGAGACTTTGATGACTTGGAGGTAGAGCAACTGGGTATGCTAGGGTTAGACTTTATTGCTTTCTTGCTCGAGGTTTGAACCCATCTTTCTCTAATGATGACCTTGATTGAGAGGTGGACATTGAGTCCTCATTTCACCTACCCACTAGTGAGTCCATAGTTACATTGGAGGATGTGTGGTGCATATTGTGACTATCGATCCACGACGAGCATGTTATCTATGACCTAGATGCTGGGAGAGATGCATGTCTCTCGCTTTTACACAAATGTTCGCTCATTTTTATTAGCTCTCAGATCGACCTTGATGTATATCAGGATTGAGTGTCTATCTTTAGATTGTTCCTTGTCGCATCGATTTCTGGAGTGATTTCCCTAGACCGATGTTGTAGAGGTTTCAATCCTAGATGGGGATTGGCATGGGAGGGCATGATCAAGAGCTGCATGATGTATGCATGGGACCCAGTTCTTCTTGCCTCCTTGTACCATGACATGAACAAGGCCATCTACCATGAGGGTTGGAGCATCAAGGCAGGTGTTACACTGCTCCACATATGGGCATACAAGCACATTGCAGTGTTGAGGCCACTAGTGGTCCTAGCAGACATCCATGAGAATGAGCTTGTCATCTTCAGATACAAGGTGCCGATGACTTCAACACATGGGTTCCACATGTATAGCTTATTAGCATCATTTCATTGATGACATGACCATGTTTTGATGGAGGCCATGGCTGCATCACCCTACATGGTATGATGGTCAACAACAACTCTATTTTTCTTGACAGACTCGCTACCTCTAGGGGAGGGAGCACACTATGATAGAGCGATACCTACCATACCGTGTTGCTAAAAAAATTGGCGAGGTTCAGGATGTGCTCGCCAATGATTACATTCTAGTTTTTACCATATCTCAGAGAGAGGTACAGTGGGAAGCACAGATTGACCCCGCTGTAGTGATCGATGGGTTTGGGCAACTTGTTGCACAACCCTAGGCATATGATCAGGGCATACTCGATGCAAGCACAACCCTAGATTATGATGCATGGTTCAAGCCACCTACTTGCCTGAGAGATCCAATAGGAGGATACCTTGGAGGTAGAGGGAGAGGCAAAGGCAAAGGTCAAGGTAGAGGCCAAGATGGGGGAAGTGGTAGAGGCCAGCAACAAGATTAGGATAGGGTACAGGTGCTAGGTGATGGGCACTAGTAGCAATCGGATCAGGGTCACCAGGACCCAGGGCACCAAGATGGGCATGATGGATATGTTCCGGGGGCACCACCGCCTCCTCCACTCATATATCCAGATGCCCAATTACATGCTTAGATACAGGCCGTTATAACCAAGAGAGATTATCTACAGGAAGAGCGGGATAAACTGCAGTAGTAGTTATAGGCCATGACTACATAAGAGATTAGGAGGTTCAGTTGTGGTAACAATTGGACCTACAACTGGCCCATGAAATTAGGTGGAGGTAGCAGCTTGAGGAAGTTACAACTGCATCATAGGGACGAACAATGCCTACCTATTTTTATAGAGAGGTAGTTACAAAGGCTACGTATTATCATATGCATTATCACATAGATATTCCTCAGGCAATGAGACAACCTAATTTTTCACAGCGGAGTGAAGCACCACCTAGAGCTGAGGATCATCCATCAGTTAGGGGTGAGTCGAGTAGTCATCATGGCTAGCTGATTTTGTAAATACTATTTGATTGTTCACCCAATTATTTATATAGATATACATTCATGGGCTCTGGTGGAACCCCTAAAGTTTTCTTGGTTCCACTGAACTATTGTGATTAAACCCTGATAGTCATTGCTTTAGGGTTTTGGTTTTGCAATTTATTCATGTTCACACCCTCATTTGGCCTCTGGGTTTCTATTTTTGAGTTGACCAGTTGTATCTATTCACGGTCTTTTCCTTAATCCCGCATGGCCTTGAGCCCCGTGGTTTTACCAGCCCTTTCATTATCCCGCCCATCGTGACTAGGTGGTCCTTTTAAAACAACCTTTGGTGCACATGCTGCAAATATTCCTTAAGTCAGGCCTTGAGTATTTTCATCACCTGTTGCTTGTTCATTTTCAAATTCCCTTGTGCAACCCTTGTTGGGCGATGTTGTACCTCTTTTTTATATTGGTCACCTATATTCCTTCGTGTGATCATTTGTGTCAGTGAGGAAGTAACACCCGATGAGTGATGTAGTCAAATTTTTGACCCATCGCTACCCTTTTAACTATCGTCGGTTGTTTTGTGTAGGATGAAGCAAAACCTGCGACTGCTAATGCCTTGGTCATGTTCCATCGCTGAGGTGCAACATTTCGCTGCTTGAGGTTGGTCTACCTGGGGACAACCCATGATAAGTGATGGATTAAGCATGTGGCACCCGAGGAGTAGTTGTGGCTTGCATCGCTGGCTTGTCCATTATCGCTTGTCGTCTTTTGTGGGTTAGGATGAAACCTGCAACCGCCGTTGGGTTAAGTTTACTCATCACATGATCTCAGTCTATTGCGAGTTAGGATGGTTCATATAGTTTTCAACACACGATGAGCGATGCAGTTAAGTATCAATGGTCGAGATCCTTCTATGACCATGATCTATGGTTGATGTTTCATCGCTGGCTTCTTAGCCATCGCTTGATGAGACTCATGTGGGAAGGATGAACTGGTGATGGGCGATATATTTTGGTTTGTGGCTTAGATCTACCTGTGGTTGTAAGGATCGATGGTGTGCATGTCAAGGTTGATGGTTTTGGGATATGGTCGAGTACATGGCCATTTTAAAGCATTTCTTCGCTGTTTCTAAGTACGACTAATAAAGCAAGTGGTGATCCTTAATGATCCTCGTTGATTGAGTTTTAATCCATGATGATCAACAACTGAGATGCGACATGCAAGTGATTGATTTTTTCAGTCACACGAGTGAACCGGGATGGCCATTAATTATAGCATGTTTTGAACTCCTCTATTTAATGAGGATTGTCCTTCAGATTGTTCACTACTCTGTTTTGAATCAGTGCCTTTGGCTAATTATCACGAGCGCTAGGCCATAAGTTTTGCTGCCTAGTGATTTCTCGCGAGGGTGGTGTGCTAGTGCTTTGATGAATATGCTGTTCTTTCTACATTTTGGTAACTTCTTCTATGTTTGGTGCTGGTGTAGCTCGCGTTGTTTGTATTTGGGAGTCTCTTGGGGATGATAGCTGGTTTTTCTTGCACACATCTTGCAACAAATTCATATTGCATACAAGATGAGTTAGGCAACCTCTTCTTCCATGCCAGTGCATAGGTCATGACATCTGAGCTCGTAGGAGCCATTAGTTTATGAACCTGAAGAGATAACCATAGTCAAAGAGGCACCAACTATTCTGAGGGCTAAGAGGAGTGCTCGCAAGCGAAGCGAGAGAACTACTATCAGAAGTGCTTATAATATTCGACCAGGAGCCTATTCAAAAGAATTATTCAAGTTTTAAAAGAAGGGGCCTGAGGTGTTTGTGAAATAATTAACGAGGACAGAGGTAGGCCCTAGGGTTTGTTTTAACAAACCCAACTCTCTAATGGTGATTAGTGATAGTTCTTTGGAGGAGGCTGAAGGGGTTGGCCTTGGTATTGGCCATTTCCTTTTTTCTCTTGTGCCCTATACTGACTCAGACAAGGAGGTGGTGGTTGCAAATCCACTCTCTGTAAGGAGGTCGGGTGAAGGTGTTCGTTCTGCTGATGACAAGGCTAGGTGATTCCCACACACATTGATTGGTAGTGATTGGGTCTCGGGTACGGTGATGTGTTTCCTGATGTGGGTGGTTCAAGGGGTTTTTAGCTGCTAAGATTGATGGTGACTTTTCCCATTTTTGGAAAAGTGCGGATTACAATGGTGATGCCTTTTGGAAGGCTTGCGTGGAATCTACGGTCGATGGCTTGGTGCATCTTTTTTCCTTTTGCTTTCCCATGATGTGCAAGTGAAAATATAACTGTTCGGGAATGAAACCCCATGAGGCGAAATGACCTTGAAATTATCAGAAATGTAACTATAATGAGCCCTTTTCTTGTTGCTCCCTTAACCTATAAAAGGGATTTCAAGGTTCATTATAGAGGGTGATATTTTTGAGTCTTGAGAATGGCTTAGGTAAAATGATGAATATGAATGTAGTACATAATGTATGTAGGATAGATTAGGGTATTATCTTGGGTTCAAGTCTTGTATATGATAATATTAGATAATTTTGCGTGAATCTTTGATATTGTGATATATATGTAAAATCGAAGCATCTGCTCTCCTGTAAGTAATTATTACAATACTATAAATGGGGAACCAAGTGTTTTTTCATTTTTCTTTCAATGTTTAATTGAATGTACAGTTTTGTTCTTGTTTTAGCCTAAGGGGTTAATTAAAATACTTGAAGGAATTCATGGGTTTGTAAGCAATTTCCCAGGATTTTGATAAGAAGTTGTGTTTCAGTAGCTGTGAATTTTCATAGTGTAAGGAATTATGAGAATAAGCCATTAATTTCATGATTAGTGCATTACTGACTATCATGCATTTGAATATGTTCCCAATTGATGAGGCACTGATTTATCCTATGTACGTTTCTGTAATTTAATGAATCATCCAAAATAACTCATCAAGGACTCATAATGATGACAACACTAAATCAAATTTTGTTCATCTTGAGATGTAAGTCTAAAATAATACCTTGTTCCTAACAAATAGAAGGTTATTTGTGTGAAGGCCAACCAAAATTTTGATAAATAATATCTATTTGAATAAAGGGGAACATATATGTGTAGAATGTTCACTCTTTTAGCAGAATCCTTTGTGAACTCCACTAGGAAATACCCTCCCTGCTCTCACAGAGCCTAAAGTGTAGGGGTCGAAGGCTTAAAACCCTTTACTCGTCGAGTTGGCCATTTATCTATAAGATTCTTGATAATGAGGGTTGGCTACCTTCTAGAGCTTTCTTAAGGTGTACTGGAAAAAACACCAACATGCTCCTTTTTGATAGCCTCGTGGATATTGTACTTTTTTATATTCATACACTTATTTAGATATTGTATCATGATAGTCATCATGTTTTGATATATATGAGATGATTCAGATTCGATATGCGACATTTTCTTTATTTCATGCTTTATGAATGTATGGATGCATATGATATGATGTGATGTTATGCATTTATGCAATATGATATGATATGTGATGATGATCTATGATGTGACATATGTGAGATGCGATGTAATTTAATGAAATGGATATGTTATATTCTTTTTTAGTACTTTTCTATGATATGGATGGATGCTATGATATGATACGCTTATGCTTATGTAGGATGATATGGATGCATTTCTTTTCATGTATTTTCTATACAATTTATGATGTTGTGATGATGTATGCATATGGATGTGTACATGGATAATGCAGATGTTCATGCTTATGATATGATAATGTAATGTATGCTTATTCCTAGAATAGGTGTATGATATGTGATATAGATTAAGATGCTTAAAATAACAAATCTATGTTATTTGAAACAACTTAAATGATAATGATGATACAATGGATTACATTTTCCTTTATTGTGATATGCTGTGATGATGCAAGATGTATGCATGCTAATGATTTTTTGATGTAGGATGGATGCATGATGATTTTTTTGTCGACTGCCATGATACCAGGTTAACGCAAAAAGAAGATAGAAGAAATAGGATGATTTGATCATTGATTTTGAAGATTGATTCAAAAATTCCAACAAGTCCATGATGCACCGAGACTTTATTAGAGATGGTGATGAGAGTGATGAGTTTCTTATTTCTTGGGATTGGGATTTTCCATCATTCCTTATTTTTGATATAACACATAAACACGATGCATCAAGGTATTAATAACTAGGAGAACGTTGTATCTAGTGTAATGGACTTTGACTCTGCAAATAGATATGATAGTTATTGTTCACACCTTGACATACATAAACCTTGTACCTTGTCAGATTGTAGATTAGAAGTTTAGAATATATTGGACCAAGCATACACAATAGTCAAAAATCTACTCCAAACAACCTCCCTACACACAACTATGCAAGTATGCACCAAAATCATTTTACAAGAATACCCAAAAGTACAAAAAATGAAAGATAATGATTGATGCCTCATTCCTTTCTCTCTAAATCATTTAGAAATCATCGAGAGGTCCTCAGGATGGTACAGTAAGATAAATCATAAGAAAATAGCAAAGACAAATAGTCAGTGTTATCTATATCTCTTTCCAGTTTAATATAGCTAGTGATTTATGATATTGATGTCCATTGCAGGAAGGATTCATCCTAGGACATGTTGATCAGGGGTTTTGATTAAGGTGAGGTGTTTGATAAGACATTAATACAAACTTCACTGACACATTTACCTATGATTTAGACTCTGGGTTTTTACACTTAGGTTTTCACTCTTTGACTTACAATACTTGATTTCTATTTGTTTTACCAAAGGTTGAAGGCGATGATTGATTTATTATGGATGAAGGTTTATTGCGGGTGAAAGCGAAATGAGATGGATGGTTTTGGTCTTTTTGGAATATTTCAATGTTTTTTGGTATTTTAAAAATGTTTTGAGGCTGTTTTGGGATTTTTGAAAGTTTATGTGAATGTTTTGGTTTTCAATTATTTGAGGTTGTTTAGGGTTTTTCTAAATTTTTCAATGTTTTTGGGGTTTTTGAGATTTTTTAATGTTTAGAGGTTTTCTGATATTTAAATGTTTTTGTGTTTTCCAATATTTGAATGTTTAGGGTTTTTTTTGAGATTTTGCAAATGTTTAAGGATTTTCTGATTCTTGAATGTTTAAGGATTTTTTGAGTTTTCAAATGTTTAGGGTTTTCAACTAAGGACCTAACCTAATAGAGTATCCTAGGGGCCTCGGGGGATGATCAAAGATTAGCCTTGCCTAGGTTATACATGCAAAGACCATGTAGTTTGACTGACTTGACTTATTGTCGATGAGGTATGAACAATTGATAAATTGTTAGTTTTTTATGACAAACTCCTAAAGGACCAACCTAGGGTGTCTCAGGGGCACATCAGTGATGGCCTTGTTGGAAACACAAGGGAAAACAATTGAGAGGGGGGTGTATCAGTTGTCACAAAAAATATACTTATTAAACTTATTCTCAGATCTAATAAATAAACATGAAAGCATAAACCATCACCACATCAAAAACACACATAGCGCCAAGATTTTTGTGTGGAAACCCTGTTAGGGGAAAAACCACAGTGGAGGTTAATCCACAAGATTATACTCTATTAAAAGTATTACAAATGGGGAATGCACATGCATTCAAGTACACTGCCTAGAGCTCAGTGCTCAAATACAAAAGGCTTACTGCCCAAAGGAAGACACATTGTCTTACAGTCACATTCGGATTACACCCAAAGATTTGAACTAAGAAAATAGCATCTGATAATGCCTGATTACATTTTGGTTAAGAACATGAAGAATTCCTTCTGCTCACTCTTCTTCACACTTTACTTCTACCTTCGAAAGATTAGAATATTATTCGCACATAACACTTCCACATCTCTCTCTCCAATTCACACCATGCATCAAATGGTATAAAAAATCGATCATATATATCCACAACTAAGGATAACATCAACTACATGTCGACCCAACAAAATATGAAATGTGTACAAATTGTCGACCCAAATTAATAAATAATTTATCAATGCAAATCAAATAATGTCAGATAAAACATAGAAAGGACCCAAAAAACATGTCTCGAACATGAAACACCTTAAATGATTAGCCTTGAAGATTTGCAACATGCTACAATCACCCTATCGGCCGTGATCATGAAAAACATGAACTCTCAGAAGAAAATCACCAATCGTGAGCACAACAATCAATGCGAACCAACAACACAGATAGAGCATGATCTAGAAACATCCACAAACATCATGAATCACCATAGAAGCATCTGCAACAACTCAAATTACTAGAATCACATCATCTTCTTTCAGGAACACCAACTACAACAATAAAACAACTATCAGAACACCGATACTCATAACTTGATCAAATATTCATGCGAACCTCTAAAAATTCAGGTGGATAAACTAGATATACTTGTCAAAAATCCATTTAATCAACAACTCATTATCCTCAATATACTGAGCTATCCATCATACTGAACTTTACTGCATCACTAACAACCTACAACTTATTTTATTACAATTTTCTCAATATCCTTGACATATACAACCTTAAAGACATTAATGTCAATAGTGTTGACATCAATGACAACCACATATCATCAATATCCAATAATATTCAACAATCTCCCCCTTTGGAATGGATGGCAACAAATGATGTGAAAAACACCATCAATGATACTTTCTCTTAACACTTTCTCCCCCTTAGGTTTTGACTCTTTTCTCCTTAACTCTTTCGTAGATCTTCACATGACTCTTCTCCCCCTTTGACATAAATGACAAAGGTACACATTATCTTTCTCCACACAAGCTCTAAACCGCATATCTGAACATCTGAATACTCCCCTTGAGTAGCAGCCACCACAACATCAATCTGTATTATAGGATATGACTATGAAATGCACAGACTGATGCAAGTCATTGCATCTTAATTCTGATTAGGAGGGGTAATCGCCCCTAGCTTCCCTCTAAGATACTCAAAAGTATCCTTAGGAAAGGGCTTGGTAAAGATATCTACAATTTGTTCCTTAGTAGGAACATACTCCAATCCAACTTCCTTTTAACTCACCTTCTCTCTCAAAAAGTGAAACTTGATAGATATATGCTTGGTTTTTGAATGCAACACTGGATTATTAGAAATGTTAATTTCATTTGAATTATCACAGAATATAGAAATAGGTTCATCATATACAACTCTGATATCTTTCAACATCTGCTTCATCCATAATACTTGAGTATAATTGTTAGCAACAACAATGTATTGTGCCTCTGCAGTAGATAAAGAAATGACATTCTTCTTTTTACTTAACCATGAAATCAAATTCTTTCCAAAGAAAAATGCACCACCACTAGTACTCTTTATGTCATCCACATCTCCTACCCAATCAACATTAGTAAAAGCACTCAAAGTAAGGCCATCTTATTTAGGATACCTGTGAACCCCTAAACCTACAAATGCACAAAGACGAAAAACATGGTTAGTGTTAGATCAAAATGCATGCAAAGAGTGAAGGATTCCTCACAAAATCCATCTATTAAAACTAAAATTAGGAACAAAAATGAAGAACACTACACAAAAGATAAACTCAAATCCTAATAAAAGCTAATAGAATGATGATCCCATGGGGGAATTGGTGCCAATGGAATGTTGCAATTGGCCCTTTCCCAATTCCTTAAGTAGCAATGGTGTATAAATGAGGAATGGTCAAATCTCCAAAGAGATTTGAGCATAACCTTGATGCAAGTCTTGAAAGATGATTGATGGTTGAGTGCAATGGGCAAAATTAGCTCTCAATGTCAAGAGAGTAACTTTGCATATGAATTGTGGATTTGAGTATAATAAGTTTACTCAAATTGTGGATGATCGAATGAGAGGAAGAGTCTCTTCTTTATAGATTTCCAAAATGGAAGAGAGAATGAAAATAGGAAATATGGGATCATTCAACATGCAATGGCCAAGTGCCACTTGTCAAGATGTGAATGGTTGAGGAATGAGCACATTTTGGTCAATGTGCATGATAAATGCCATGAGATTCAAATTTGAATTTTGAATGTGACATGTGAGAGGGAAAGAGAAATGGAGTTAATGTCACTTGGCTCAATGCCAAGGACATGTAAGAGGCATTGAATGCCTTGTTGGAAGGACCAGGTCCACTTGACCTTTTTGAATTCAAATGAGGGAATATTCCCTTTTGATGCTTTGTGAGGGAAAATAGATGAATTAATAAATCAAAGTATTTGATTTATTGTGCAAGTTGCATTCTCTAGAGAATTTTAATGAGAGGGATTAACTTAATCAAGGATTTGATTAATTTAATGAGGAATTAGGAGATGTGACAATTTAGACTTAGATTTATGAATTGATTTAAATCAAATTGAGAGGAAATGATTAATTAAATAAATGATTTTGATTTATTTAACTAAGGAGGAATATGTTAGATTAAATTAAATAATGTTTAATTTATTTAATTTAATAAGAGGACTTTAGAGAATTTAATCAAATAAAATGATTTATTTAATTAAATAGAAATGTAAGGTTAATTAAATTAAATTGATTAATTTAATCAAAGGAGGTGATAGACTTAATCAGATAAATGATGATTCATTAGATTAAGAGATAGAATTACGATGAAATGCTGAGAGTGTGATTTTAGAGGAAATGATGTTAGCGATTGGGATCAAGTGTGCTAGATCGAAAATGTACATTTTCCATGTCTACAATACCATAGGCCAAAATCAAATATCCCCTTCAAGTACCTGAAAATCCTCTTCATAGCTATCATATGAGATTCCTTAGGATCAACTTGAAATCTTGAAACAATTAATGCATACAAAATTCATGATATCAGGTCTAGTTTGAGTAAAATAGAGCAATCCACCAATCATGGATTTGTATCTAGTCTGATTTGTTTTAGGAGAATCATCATCTTGTGTCAACTTACATCCGGTCACCATAGGTGTATCAACTGGCTTTGAATCTTCCATACCAAACTTATTTAGCAATTCTTTCACATACTTGGACTGAGATATAAAGATCCCTTTATCTAGCCGAGAAATTTGCAATCTCAAAAAGAATTTCATTTCTCCAATCATAGACATCTCAAAATCACTCTGCATCTCATCAAAAAACTTCATGCACAAACTATCATCTCCTCCAAAAATGATATCATCAACAAAGACTTCAACAATCAAATCTTTATCATGATCAATCTTGAAATATAAATGACTATCAACAATACCTTTATTCAATCCAAGCTTCAAAAAATAGTTGTCCAATCTACCATACCATGCTCTTAGGGCTTGCTTAAGTCCATACAATGCTTTCTTCAACCAACAAACCATATCTCCTTGATCATTCAATTGAAATCCATCAGGTTGATCAATATACACTTCTTCATCTAGTTCGCCATTTAGAAATGCTGACTTGACATCCATATGATAAACCTTGAAGTTTTTGTAAGCAACATAAGCAAGAAATAGTCTCACAACTTCAATCCTAGCAACAAGAGTACAAGTTTCTTCAAATTCAATTCCTTCCATCTGAGAATATCCTTTACACACTAGTCTTGCTTTGTTTCTAACAACTTCACCTTTCTCATTCAGTTTGTTTGAAAAGACCCATTTAGTTCCAATTACATTTTTGTCCTTAGGTCTAGGAACAAGACTCCATGTATCAATCTTCTAAATTTGTAGTAGTTCTTATTTCATTTCTTCCACCCAATGTTCATCTTTGCATGCTTCATTGACACTATTAGGCTTAGTCTTTGAGATCAAACAATATTCTTTTGCAATTCTTCTCCTAGTTTGAACACCTTTTGTTCTTATCACCTATAATCTAATCTTCTGAATGATTTAGTCTTACATACCTTGGAGTCTTAGGCTATTCTTGAACTTCAGGCTCTTGTGATCTTACTTCTGCACTTTCACTAGTTTCTTCCTCTTGATTTTTTTGATTTAGAGTCTGATCTTTCTTTCCTTTATCTGTACTGTTATTCTGATCATCTGAATCATATCCATAGGTTTTGGATGGTCTAAATGTGTCTTCATCAACCTTTACATTAGAGTTTTCAATTAATTTCCTTAATCTCTTATTGTAGCACCGGTAGGCTTTACTTTTAGTAGAATAACCAAGAAAGATTCCTTCGTCACTCCTAGCATCAAACTTTCCTATATCTTCATCTCTTTTGATATAGCATTTACTCCCAAAGATTTTGAAGTATCTAATAGTAGGCTTATGACCAAACCATAGCTCATAAGGAGTCTTACCAGTATCACCTTTGAAATGTACCCAGTTGAGAGTATAAATGATAGTACTCACAACTTCTCTCCAGTAGATATGAGGAAAATTTCCTTCTAGCATCATAGTCTTAGAAACTTTTTGAATTATCCTGTTATTCCTTTCCACAACTCCATTTTGCTGAGGGGTCCACTAGACAGATAATTGTCTCTTTATCCCATGCTCTTCATAGAAAGAATTAAACTCACCAGAAGTGAATTCACCACCTCTATCTGATCTCAAACATTTAATCTTCAGACCTATCTCTGTCTCAACCATAGCCTTGAAAATCTTGAATTTCTCTAGAGCTTCAGATTTTTCCCTTAAGAAAGTAACCCACATCAATCTAGAATAATCATCAATAAGTAACATGAAATACCTGTCTCCTTGTAGACTTATGACTCTAGAAGGACCACACAAGTCAGTATGCACAAACTCCAACACTTCATTTGAACAATGTTGTTTGCTTTAGAATGAAACTCTAGTTTGCTTACCTAACTGACATTCCTTACATATAGTATTAGTAGGCTTTATCAACTTTGGAATATCTCTCACTGCCTGAGTAGAACTTATCTTGGTAATATTGTCAAAGTTTACATGACACAATCTCCTATGTGACAACCAACTTTCATCAACTTGAGCAATTAGACAACTTTTACTAGTAGTACTTAGGTGAAAGATATTACCTTTTTTTTGTATCAGATGCAATCACATTTCTAGAACTTCCCAATATTCTACACTTTCCATCCTTTAATTGAAGATTATATCCCTTGTCAACCATCTATTCAACACTTAAGAGATTATGCTTCAAACCTTCCACATATAGAACATCATCAGTATTATGCTTACCATCAAAAGAAATGGATCATATGCCATGGATTACACCATCTCTTTTATCACCAAATCTTACAACACCACCATCATACTTTTCCAGGCTCACAAATTTTCTTTTATCACCTGTCATGTGATGAGAGCATCCACTGTCAATCACCCATTCATCTTTTTCTTCAACTCTAGCAGCTAGAGCTTTCTCTACATTCATGCAACTAGTAGAATCAGTAGGTACAAGATTATTTTCCTTGATAGAAATAAATACCCATTAATCCTCACTTGCATTTCCTTTATCAGATTCATCATCTGTCACACCTTCATCAACAACAAAATAACACTTTCTTTGGAATCTAGGCTTGTTAGATCTTGTCTTAGGAACTCTTTTAGGACACCTTGAGGCTCATACTTGGAAATTTTTCTAGAAGAAATTTCTCCTGGATCATATCTCTGCTTATCTTTTCTAGAGATAGTAGCTTTGAATGTAGATTCTATCTTAGGAAGAGATTCACCAAACTCACTTAACTCAAAAGAAGCAAGCTTACCAATCAACATGTCTCTGGTTACATTTGTCATAGTTCAAATCTCCTCAATAGAAACAACTTTGTGTTTGTATGCAATAGGCAAGGATCTAAGCACTTTAGCAACAATCTCTGATTCTTCCAATGTTCCACCAACACATCTGATACTACACACAAGTTCATATTTCCCTTTCAGGCTCTGCAACTTAGCAATCTTCACATGGTTATCACCTTCATACAAAGTTTCCAAAATTTTCCAAATCTCATAAGCAGTCTTCAACTCCATTACATTTTTCATTTTAGAATCATTCAGAGCACTCAACAATACTTCCTTAGCCCTGATATTGTACTTGGCTTCTTTAATCTCACATGTAGTAGAAGGACCATTATGTGGGATGATATATATATTATTTGTAATCGTCCAATAAGGTTCACCAATGCATCTCAAATGACACTCCATTCGAGTTCCATAGAGAATAATTTGTTCCATCAGATCTTAGACTATCCTTCTTATATGTCACCATCCCGGATCACCGCAAGCGATCAAGCTTCTCAAGAGGAACCTGCTCTGATACCAATTATTAGAAACACTAGGGAAGACAACTAAGAGGGGGGGGTGAATCAATTGTCACAAAAATTATACTTATTAAAATTATTCTCAGATATGATAAATAAACATGAAAGCATAAAACATCACCACATCAAAAAAACACATAACACCAAGATTTTTGTGTGGAAACCTTGTTAGGGGAAAAACTATGGTGGAGGTTAATCCACAAGATTATACTTTGTTAAAATGATTAAAAATGGGGAACACATGCATTCAGGCACACTGCCTAGAGCTCACTACTGCCCAAAGGAAGACACACTATCTTATAGTCACATTCAGATTACACCCGAAGATTTGAATTGAGAAAATAACATCTGCTAATGCTTGATTACAGTTCTGGTTAAGCACATGAACACTTCCTTCTGCTCACTCTTCTTCACACTTTACTTCTTCCTTCGAAAGATTAGAACATTATTCACACATAGCACTCAGAAATATTTCTCTCCACTTCACACCATGCATCAAATGGTATAAATAATTGATCATATATATTTGCAACTAAGGATAACATCAACTACATGTCGACCCAACAAAATATGAAATGTGTACAAACTGTCGGCCCAAATTAATAAACAATTTATCAATGCGAATCAAATAATGTCAGCCAAAACATAAGAAGGACCCAAAACAACATGTCTCAAACACAAAACACCTTAAAAAATTAGCCTCGAAGATCCATAACACACTACAATCACCCTGTTAGCCATGATTATGAAAAAGATGAACTCTCAAAATAAAATCACCAATCGCGAGCACAAAAATCAATGTGAACCAACAACATAGATAGAGAATTATCTAGAAACATCCACAAGCATCATGAATCACCATAGAAGCATCCGCAACAACTCAGATTACTAGAATCACATCATCTTCTTTCAGGAACACCAACTATAACAACAAAACAACTGTCGGAACACCAATACTCATAACTTGATCAAATCTTCATTGAAACCTCTGAAACTTCAAGTGGATAAACTAGATATAATTTTCAAAAAACCATTTAATCCACAACTCTTTATCCTCAATATACTAAGCGAGCCATCATAATGAGCTTCACTACATCACTGACAACCTGCAACTTACTTTATTATAATTTTTTCAATATCCTCGATAGATACAACCTTAAAGACATTAATGCCAATAGTGTTGAAATCAATGAAAACCACATATCAACAATATCCAACAATCTCCAATAGGCCTTCCCTATGTTCAAGCTTAGATATTCATACTTCAACATAGTACTATTTTTGGATTTTCGATGTTTTGACCTTTTTAGGGATTTTGATGTGATTTGGATGTTTTTTATTTTGACTTTACAATTTTACAAAATTTTTAGGATTTTAGCTATACAAGATTTTTATGTTTTTGGATTTTCGACTGTACAAAATTTGGATGGTTTTTGGATTTTGATGATTTTGCAAGTGTTTTTGGATTTTTTGATATTTGAATGTTAGGGGTTTTTCAAGATTTCCAATAAACTTAAGATACAAGAACCCGATCCAATCCAGAACAAATTTCCCCTAGTGTGATGCAATAGACTACCTTGATATAAGTAGGACAAGCTAACCTTAGGAATATGCCAAGTAGTACTAAAGGGGATACAATACTTCATAATATCAAGTTATGATAAGGACGTAGATGGGTGATGGAATAAATAGGATAAATAATGTGATGGATCGATGTGGTGCAAAAAATGATAGGATAAAGAGCCATAGGTAGATGGAGGTTCTTTATTTATGCAAGGTTCCTGTTTGCCAGGTTTTTGCCAAGCTACTTTTCCAAAGTTCTACTGAAGTGGTTTTCACTAGAGGATGATTTTTTTCTTTATTGTTTTCAATCCTTTTTCTTATTTTTTTGGATATTTTGATCATTTTTGATTTTTTTGTATTTTTCAAATTGACACCCTTCAATCTTAGGCATAATTTTTTTAAAGATGTAGACTATTGGTTTGTTCCTACAAGGGTTCACCTTTAGGCATTGAAAATTGATATTCTTCTAATCCATAGCTTTCTGTGATGACAAATGGGCCTAATTAGTTAGGCTCAAAATTTCCTTTACTGTCTTGATCTAGAAGATTTTTGTGATTCTGCTTAAGTACAAAATCCCCTACCTAGAAAGACTGACCCTTGATCTTCTTGTTATAGCTCCATTTTAGTCAATTTTGATATACTTGCAAGTGATTAAGAGTGCCAAGGTGACACTCATCCAAGAATTCTATCTCATGTAGTTGATATACTCTGCATTCTTCATCAGTGATCAGATTTTGTAGTGACACTCACAGTGATGGAAGCTTGACCTTAATAGGAAAGATGGATTTTGATCCGTAGACCAAGGAGAATGGGGTTGCACCTATAGGTGTGTGGATACTAGTTCGATAGGCCTAGAGGGTGGGATCTAACTATAGATGCCTATCATGGCTAGCTTCATTGGCCATTTTCTGTAGGATTTTTCAGAATGGTCTTATTCATAGCCTCAGCTTGGCCGTTGCCCTGGGGGTAATATGGGGTAGAGAATCGATGTTGGATGTTGAATCTTTGACACAACTCTATCACATCCCGATTCTTAAAGGGTGTTTTTTTGTCTAAGATAAGGGTTTGTGGAACACCGTAATGCCAAATAAGGTAATCCAGGATAAACTTAGCAATTTGCTTCCTTGTTATGTAGGTAATAGGAATAGATTCCACCCACTTGGTAAAGTATTCAGTGGCTATGATGATAAACTTGTGGCTATTAGATGAGGTGGGAGTAATTTTCCCTATGAGGTCAAGCCCCCACTGCGAGAAAGGCCAAGGTGTGACCATTGATTGCAACTCCTAAGTTAGAGCATGAATAATATCTACATGTTGTTGACATTGGACACACTTCTACACATACTGACGAACTTCTTTTTCCATGGTTGGGCAGTAGTACCCTGTCCTCAATGTTTTCTTAGCTAAAGTCATACCACTAGAATGGGAACTGCATATGCCATCTTATACTTCTATTAAGACGATCAAGGATTCCTCTTGGCTAAGACATCGTAGTAATGTCCCCTCGATGCTTTGGTAGTATAAGGTATCACCTAGGATCATGAATCGGGATGCCTTTTTAACAAAGGTATTCTTAAGGTTAGAGGTGATATCTTATGGGGAGGGTTCCTCTACTAAGGTAGGTGAATATATCATGATACCATGGGGATCCATGACCAATGATGACACATAAAAATTCAGATTTAGGGATTCCAAAAGTTGGTACGAGAAGTTGTTCTACCAAGAATTCGCATTGAAGGACGTTATGTGGCATGTCTAACAATGATCCAATTGTTGCCATATCGTCTGCTGCTCAATTTTTCATGTGAGAAATCTGATAAAAAGATATCAATGAAAATGTCCTTGAGATTTTCTACCATCTTCTTACATAAGGAGTGAGCTTGTCATCCTTAGTTTGGTAGTCTTCATTGACTTGGTTGATAACCAGTTGTGAGTCCCCATAGACTTTCAACTCTCGTATTTTCCATTGAATTGCTATCCTTAGACCTGTGATCAAGGCTTCATACTCAACAATGTTTTTAGTACATGAGAATGATAGCCTATATGAATTTGGGATGCAATCACCTTGAGGGGTGATAAAGAGAATACCTGACCCTGATCCAAGTTGGGTGAATGATCCATCAAAATAAATTTTCCACTGATCTGTTAGATTGACAAGGAACACTAATTTATTAGAGAATTCATATATCAATAGATTCTCTGCATAGATAGGTGCTTTTTCTAGCTGGTACACAATCACTTGTCCTTTGATTTCCTTATGCTCCACATACTCTATGTCAAATTCAATCAAGATCATTACCCATTTGGCCATTCACCCAATGATAATTACTTTAGTTAATAGGTATTTCAATGGGTCGATCTTTGCAATAAGCTTGATTTGGTGCGACAAAATGTAGTGTCTAAAATTTTGTAAAGAAAAAAACACTACTAAGCATACTTTCTCAATGGATGAACAGTTCATTTCATAGCTCACCAAGGTCCTAATTATGTAATAGATAGCTCTTTCTTTTCCATTTTCTTCACATTGTGCTAGAAGAACACCTAATGTTCTTGATGTTGATAAGATATACATGATCAATGGTTTGTTTGGTATCAACGACATGAGCACCAGAGGTGTTAATAGGTAGTCCTTGATCTACTAGAAAGATTTATCACACTTCTCATCCCACTTGTAAGTTATTCCTTTATGGAGAAGATGCGAGAAAGGGTAAATTTTATTTGATAACTGCACTATGAACCTTTTGATGGATTGCAACCTTCCTTGTAATCCTATTAGCTATTTTAGTGTTTGTGGTGGTTCCATGTTGAAGATGACCTTTAATTTTGTTGGATCAATTTCTACCCTTTTTGTGAGACAATATAGCCAAGGAGCTTCCCTGATGTAACCTTGAAGACACACTTTTTTAGATTCAGTCAAACCTTGTACTCTTCAACTCTATCGAAGATAGGTCCTAAGACTTCTATGTGCTCACTCCTTTTCCTTTATTTTTCCAAAACATCATCCATATAGTCTTTGACTATTTTGTGGATCATTCCATGAAAGATGAGGGTCATTTCTCTTTGATTGGTTGCTCCTACGTTCTTCAGCCCAAACAACATCATGTTCCAACAATATGTTCCCCATGGACAAGTGAATGTAGTTTTGTTTTGACCCTCCTTGATGATCATGATTTGATTATAGCCTAAAAAACCATCCATGAGTGATAGCATTTCATTCCCTACTGTTAAATCTGTGATGATGTTGATGTTAGGAAGAGGGAAATCATCCTTCAGACATGCCTTGTTTAAGCCTTTGAAATTCATGCATATTCTGATGCCCCCAGTGGGTTTGGAGACTGGTACTAGGTTAGAAACCCACTAAGGATAATCTATTGGTTGGATGAATCCAACATCAAGAAGCTTTTGTAACTCAATTTTCACCAAGAGTGCTATATGAGGGTGCATCTTCCATAATTTCTCCTTTAGTGGTTTGGCTTTAGGATAAATAACTAAATGGTGCACAACCACTCTTGGATCGAGCCCTGGCATATCTGTGCATGACCATGTAAAGTTAGTTCTTTTCTCTTTCAGGAATTTTGCTAGTTTTTTCTGTTCTTCATCCAACAAGGATTCAACATAGAAATTGATCTTGGGTGCTTCTTCTGTTCCCACATTGACTGGAGTGGATTTTTTTGCTAGAACTACCAACTTCTCTGGGTGCATTACACTAAGGGGGAGATTGAATCCCTCATCCTTGAGTGCCTCAGAGAGGTTTTTACCCTCTAATACGTCCTTTATTTTTACTATTTTAGGATTAGAAAGTACCACAATGTGGTTTTCACTTAGAGATCTGCATGTTAGTTGCATGTCCTCAATTTTGCAACTGAAGGATTCAATTGTCTCCTCGTAGTATGCCCCTGTGTCTAGCTCTATGTCAAAACTAGATTTGTGATCTACCCATGGTAATTTATCATGGAGTCCCATGAATTTTGAGATTGCTTCATCATTTTTGAATAAATCTAGAACCAGTGGTCCTCATTGGTCCAAGTCAATGAGTTGTGGGTATACTAGGCTTATTTCAGTCCATTGATCACTTGGGGTGAAGGATGTTGTGGATATCATGAAGAGTGAGTTATTCTTAAATAGTTTGACAACATCAAGGGGGAAGTCATCTAGGATAGTATCACATGATGTTGGTAACCAAGAGGAAGTCTCAGTCTGTTTAGAGGAAGTACCTTTGCCAAGAAGGGCAACCTTATTAGTAGTACATCCTAAGCTAAGATTCTTTGGGCGTTTCTCAAGAACGATGGGTTCTAGAAAATCATTGTCATTATGTCCTAGTTTCTTGTTCTTGTTATATCCCCAACCCTTTATTAGCTACAAGCCTTTGTTGTCATCCTCCATGGGAAGAACAGGGAAGAGCCATTCATCCTGATAGAGTATTTTAGAGACATCCTCCTAATTAACATCTTCTTTGTTCAAATCCCTCCACTTGGTGAAGGTTGTAGCTACCATTTTGATTGTTTCAGGTACTTCATTGCTAGATGTGGGTTTCCTATGGGATTTGGGAGAAAGAGGTAGCTCCCCTAGCACAAAAGTGTCCTTAATTCATTTATAGTTTCCACAACCATCATCCTGGATCACTTCTTTGATATCAAGAATGTTTTTCACAATGGGTGTTTTTATTTTTGAGGTAGATGGAAGGGATGATGGGTCAACAAACGAGGAGAATGGTGTAGGCCCTTCATAATTCTTAGGGATTTGGGGTATTTTTTAAAGCTTGGCCTCAAGGTTCTTATGGTAGTAAAAATGTTCAGGATCTCCATGGATGGTAACTTCTCTTGCCTCAAAAGGAAACTTTATAGATTGATGATACATCGAAGCTATTGATTTTAGGGCATAGGTCCATGGTCGACCAAGAAGGATGTTGTAGGGGAGATCAAGGTCTAACACTTGGCATGTAGTCTCTGCAATAACAAGTCCCACTTGAATGGGCAGTGTGATGATTCCTTGTGATACCCGCTTTTGATCATCATATGCTTTGATGGTGGCACTCTTTACTTTCTTAATAGTATCTTTTGAATAGCCCAAGGTTTTGATCAACTTAAGGGTGCAAATGTTCAAACCAACACCTCCATCTACTAAACATATTTTGAATTTGTTCTTATGAATAATGACCTCAAGGTGTAAAGAACGATTATGAGATGGTTGTGATGGTAGGTGTTATTCCGAGAAGGTGAGAAGATGATTAGTGATATGCCCTACCATAGCTTGAAACCGCTCTGTATCAATATCCTCAGGGATGAATGATGAAGATAAATACTTCTCTAAGATTTCTCTATGTGTGAGGGATAGCCTCAATAGTTCTAAGATAGAAATATACACAAGGGTCTTCTTAAGCTAATCTAGGAGATTATACTTGCTAGGGTTTGATGTAGGAAAAGTAGGTTGTTCCCTAGATTGAGATGGGACTCCTTGGATGGTGAACTTTCCACATCGTGTGGTGACTCTACACTTCACACTAGGCCCTTTGATGGTGATGAAAGTGATGACACTATCACAGGAAGAAACCACCTTAGAATAGGTATGTTGCACATTTGTGTAATCCTTAGCTTTTCCAGTATTGTTTCCTTTGCTGTGGTCTGGAATAGGGTTCTTGTATATCTCAAGATCTTGATTTTTGGCTAGTATTTCAATAGATATGGCTTCACTCTCTATAATATATTGGATAATATTTTTGAGCCTCATGTAGTTTGAGGTTTTGTGTCCTTTGATTTTGTGAAAGACAAAGATCTTTTTTTGTTGTACTAGGGTGGTTTATCCTGTGGTTCTTGGTAGTTTTCAAAATTGGGAAGTGTTATAAGGTTTGAATCTACCAATTTCTTCATGATAGTCTCAATGGGTTTTGACAACTGTGTGTATTTGCATTTCAAATAGTTGTTCTTGTTGGGAGTTTGTCCTTGTGTTTTAGTGTTGCTAATCTGATTTTTTTGGGATGGTGTTGTTTGTTACACAATTGGTTGAATGTTAGCTATTTGATTGTTGTTCGATCTAGGAGCACTTAGGACCACCTTAGCATCTACCACACCATCATTTGTTACATTCTTGTTCTTAGCCCAGATACGAGGCTTGTCATTTGAGCTGGTTGACAGGTGATTGTCCTTGTATGCTTGAGTATTTCCCTATGAGATTAGAGCTCTCTCGATGATAAGGGCTCTAGGGATAAGATCATCATAAGGTGTAATGCACTGCATATTCAAATGGAAGGATATATCTAGATCTAGAGTTTCTATGATGATACCCACTTGTTGCTTGTCAAGAATTGGCCACTTTCTCTTACTAGCCCTTTTCCTCCATCGTTGTAAGAAATTGGTGAAAAATAATCCTTTTTGTTTGTTTGAGAGTGTACGAATCTTCTAAGCTCACGTCCATGTCAAGATTAAAGGAAAAGTAGTCTATGAATTTATCAGTGTTTTCTTGGAAGGTTTTGATACTTGGAGGTAATTGAGAAAACTAGTCAATGGTTGGGCTTGTCAAGCTTCATGGAAAGAGGCACACCAAATAAGAATCATTGCAGGAAACCTCCATACACATGACGTTAAAATCTTTGATATGGTCCACATGACTTCCTCTCCCTTTGTATTTATTGAATTTGGGAACTTAAAAATCATGAGGGAATGGTACCATTGCAATGTTTTGATCGAATGGAAATGGGAATAGGTTCTATGTGTGGGGTTTCTTCATTTTTTCCATCTGAAGATCTTAATAAAAAATATTACAAAATTATAAAATCAAAGTTAACTATTAAAATAATAATGCTACATCATCTTTGGGATTTGGTGGAGGAACAGATGTTGCATATTTTGGGATGGAAGATGGAGTGTATGTGGGATTTTGATGATGAGGTGTTGCATGGTGGCATGAGATATTGTGAAGGTGATTGTGGTGTTGATGTATATGTTCCTAACGTGTTTGTATTAACGATGTTTTGTTGAGGGTTATATTAGGAACTTTGTTGTTGTTGTTATTGTTGGGCATACTATTAAGCTAGTAAGGCTTATTTTTTGGGCTTGTTGTAGCTATTGGGCCACTAGGGCTATTTGTTTCACTTGTTGTTGTTGGGTTGTGAAGGATACTTGATGTTGTGCTAGTTGTTGTTGCTATGTTGCTAAGGCTACTTGCTGTTGTTGATGCTATTGTTGGGCTGCTAAGGGTGCTTGTTGTTGTTACTGCTATTATTGTGCTTGCTATTATTTTTGTACTGCTAAGGCTACTTGCTATTGTTTTTGTTGTGCTACTAAGGCTGCTTATTATTGTTGTTGCTACTAGATGGCTTGCTGATAAGCCTATTATGCTTGCTGTAAAGCTAAGGCATGTTCTTGCAATGTAGGATCACTTGATTGTTAAGACATCTATGATGGGTTTTGGGTGTTGATGTTTTGAGTGGGTTGCGGGTTATTAATGAGAGGTTGGGGATTCCCTTGGTTTAAAATTTCTTGTAAGATGGTGGATTGGGATGGATGAATGCAAGTTTGAGGTCGCATTTGACTTTGCATGACATGGGTGACCTAGGGGAAAGATGATGATGGTGCCATTAGATATTGTGATGGAAATGACACATTTAACCCTTGCAATTGATCGAAAGATTTCCCTTAACCAAAGAGTAAGGGGTTCCCGTGTTGTACTTGAGGTGGGATCAAGGTAGTAACTTGGTTGATGGGGTTTGTGACCAAGGGATTGTTTTGATTTGGGTTGATGATAGATGGGGAAAATGTGTTTTGTGAAACCAATGGTGCAGATAAACCAATTGGGGGGTTGGATAAAGATGTCCCTATTTTCATTAAGGGTTGAATTTTTGCAAGGGTACTGGCATGCCCTTGTTGGCCTATTTGAGACACTTGGCCTATACTTCCTTGCGTGATGTTGGGCACAATTGTGGTACTTGCAGGGATGGATGAAGATGGGTTCCCTCGACATGTTGATGGTGTCATGGATTCATGAAGTGTAAGTGGTTTATTTTGATGCAAGGGGTGTTTGAGAATGGTAGGAGTGCCAGAGATTGGTGTCCAAGTGGTTTTTTGAGATGGATTGGTATTTAGGGTACCCACAAGCATATTGATTTCAAATGAAAGTGTATGGCCAAAGCCCTTGGCCAGACTAGCTGCAATACTAGGAATGGATGTTTGATTTAGCCCTAGCAATGGAGTTGTTTGCATGGTTGATGAAAACAAGCCTTTTGTTAATGATTGCACAAAAAAAGGGGGAAATTGGAGCTACGTTTTCTAAGGCTTGATTTTCTTGTTTTTACTCCATGATTTCCTCTCGAGTAAGTGCAAATGAATTGTTCGTAATGTATTGTATCTCATATGGCCCTGATGGAGATGAGGGTTTTTGTGATGGTGTAACTTGAATTCTTGGATCAAATTATTGAGGATTGGGATCACTTGAGGTGAATGTGACTTTGGTTTTCTCCATGATTCTCTTGTGTTGTGATCTTGTCTTTACCATAAAATTTGGGTCACCTATGGGAGAGTTGTGTTGATTTTTATAATGTTTAAACTCTCTAGTTGACTCAAATCTAGGTAAAAGGAATGCTCTTTTTTTGTTTGGAGCAATGGTGATAATGGAAGATGAAAAGGTGAATGATGTGGGAAGTGATCTTTGCAAACATTTTGGGACAACATTTTTGACTTAAGTTTGATTATTTGATGTTTGGATAAAGGATGTTTATGAACTTGTGAACCTTTAGGGTAGACTCGTGACCTTCAAGATAAACTAGTCCAAATATGATAACTAACTTAACTAGGTGCATGGAAAAGGATTCATTTCAAATACAAAGTAGCTAAGTTAGGGTTTGGGTTGATAGATGTCTAAGTCAAAAAGTGTTGGTGTATTCAATTTTTTTTAGAAAGTTTGGTGAAGTGAAGGACAGATTTTTATGAAGGGGTGGATGAAATGTTTGACCCAATATTGACCTAGAGTGAATTTTGTTTTACTAAGACAAAGGTGGTGATAAACATGCTAGACCTCTAAAGTGTTTAAATCCAAAAGACCAATTTTGACTTAAATGAAGGGTTCATATCGAGCATACATGTCTGGATCATTCATTGAAACACATCTAAAAAATTCCATACCAAAATGTTCTTATTGTGATAAAGAGCCACAAGGTGTCTCTTGACAACTTTTGAACTATGATGCCTAAGTTTGAAGTGATGACATGTAGACCTTCTCTTGGGGATTTTGATTTTGTGAGAGATCATTTAGAGAAGCCCAAGATTATGGAAAATAGGATATTTATTACCATGCAGGAGGTGGTAATATGGGCCTTTTAGCCACAATATCATCTTTTTCCTCTTGTTTGTCTAAGATGTATGCCATGTTTCTCCACTAGATGGGTGTTTCCTTTGTTTCAAAAGTGAAGCTTCTCAAACTACTAATTATATACATTTGTTCTCCCTCAATTAGTTCAAATTTTGGTTGAATGATAGAAAACATGAGGTTAGGTTGTTCAATTGGAGTGATCAGACGCCAAATGGTCATGTGGGGTTCAATTTGTCAATTTATCTTGCTTAAATGAGTTTATTTTTGCCACAAACACTTTGACTTGCTTAAGTTTCAAACTAAATGTCTATGTCAAAACATCATAAATTTCACAAAGTCCATTTTGTGAAAATGATGAAGTCAAGGGAATAGTTACCTCGATTAACTTTGGGAAGTATGGATTAAGATGTAAACCAAAATATTTAGAAGTCTCTAAGAATAAATCCTTAGAGAAATCATCAATATCAAGGTTTTGTCAAAGGGCATTCATACTTTGACCAAAGGGTTTGAAATTTTGAAAAGACTTGTTGATGTTTGTTTGTAATTGTTTTGGAACGAAGCAAGTGTTAAACTAACTCTCAAGCATTTACAATCCTAGATAGATCAGGTATGTATTTCTTAGTAGGCTTATCATCATATGAAGAGATAATTAATCTGTGAAGATGAAATAAAAAAATAGGCTATATCAAGGAAATGTAATGTCTTGAAACACCAAGCAAAGGAGTCCCTTCCCCATTTGCTTTGTTTCCTCAATAAAAAATTGGACATGGTAAGTAACTGCTTGGAATGGTGCTACTCCAATGCACTACCTTAAAATACGTTTCAGATTTGGACTTGGTTAGACACTATAAACAAGGATTTTAATGACCATATTCGAGATAAACTAGTGCCATACACACAAAAAATCACTCAATTAAGAGGCCTCCCAACCCTTAGAAATATCTAAGGGTTTAATGCATCACAAGGATACTAAGGGAGAAATTTGTTGGTATGGGACAACCAAAACTAACCGGTTAATGAATTTAGTCACAACTAGTTATTTATATAATGGACATAAATGAAAGCACTGCTTGGGTCATTCTTGTTGATGGTGTTTTCTACACAACAAAAACTCAGACAAAATATATAGTATCGTATCTCTATTGAAAGGTCAATCTCTATTGAAAAAGAGATAACCCCAAGGTCTCTTGGGTGTCAGGTCATGACTTTAAACAAAAAAACTCAATGATAAATGTGAAAATGCTAGTAATCACAAAGGGACCTTACAAAAAAAATACTGGAAACTCTAAACGTATCAGATTTTACAATATAATGATACTCGAATTCCCATATTAACCAAAGTTCAAAGAAATGGAAAAAGATAAGGGTTTTAGAAATCCTAAGATTAAGATTACTCCTAAGATCAACAATACTAATGATGGAATGATTGGAACAAACCAATCCCTCAAAACTAATTTCTACTTAACCCAGGCTATACCTGCTATAGACATCCAAATTTGATCACTTCCATATGATCAAAATCGTCTACTCTATTCATCTATTCCATTAATAGTGATTAAATAATTTATTTAATCATTATTTCATTTTCTGCCTAAGGTTCCTAAAGTATGTAATTAAATAAATTAAATACTTTACCTTACACCCTATTCTTCTCTAAATTAAATAAATATGACAAATTATTTAATTTAGTCTTTTAACCCATTTGGATTAAAATCAATTTTTAATTCCCCTTTTTCTCTCTCCTTGTCATATTCTCCATAACCCTCTTCTAATATAGATTAAATTAATTAATCTGTGATTATGATGTGCACCACTTAATCTTGATTGTCACATTCTCCATAATCTTCCACTTGCCTCTAATCTCTCATTAATTACTTTAATCCTGTGTTTGCACAACCTTAATCAAAATTATTAACCACATTTAGCTTACCTTTTCTGGTCAACCTTTCCACTTACCATTTTTAGCCTGGACTCTCTTTCCCATGTGAATTTTTAATTAACATTTATTTGTCCAAGGTTACTCTCTTCCCCATGTAAATTTTTAATTCACTTTTGTCTTTCCAAGGTCTTCCTCATCCCCCATGCAAATGTGACATGTCATTTTACATGTGCCCAAGGCTTCTAGAACCTTGGACTTGTCACATCAGCCACATGTGACAAATCTCCAACTTTTTGGAGACCTCCTTTTATCCAATAAACTCTCCATTGAATGTAAATTTTTAATTTACATTTTTTTTCCCACACACTTCCCCTTTTCCCATGGAGATTTTTGAGGAATTCTAAAATTCCTCAAAAGTCTCTTTCATCCTCATTTGGGGACAAGTAGTTCCTTTTTGAGGAAATATTCTCATCACCCAAGGTACCTCAAAGGTACTTGTCCTTCATCCACCTCATGTACTTATCTTCCACCTCTTGTCCTTCTCTTCCACCTCATTTCCACATCACTCCACCCTAAGACATCTCACATTCCACATGTCAAGATGTGAGGGCTTGTGAGTCCTCAACTCACCATAGCCCTTCATCTTGATCTTGTTGGATCAATCCCAACCATTGAATTCTCTAGAGAATTCAAATTAGCCTATAAATGTCCCCTCATTTCCCTCATTTTAGGAATCAAGTGTTTTGCAATAAAACTCTTGCAAATTTGTCATTCAAGCTCTCATCTATCATAGCACTTAGCATCATCAATTCATCTTGCATCCATTCATATCCATTGCCATCCAAGGAGCACACAATTCTTCAAGAATCAAAGGCCAACCAAGGAAGGAGCAACAAAGGAAAGGTATAACCAACTTCAATCATCAATTGTTTTATCTTGCTTCTTTGCTTCATCATTTTCTTAGGCTAATCTTATTGAGGTGTTCTCTTTTAGTGTTATTGCTTTTGTTATTGCATCATTAGTTTTGTTTAGCATTTCACATTAGGAGTAGCATTTTAAAGGGATCACATTTCTGACATGCCCGGTGGGACCCACAAAGGGGTCTCTTTCTTTTACGTTTTTTGTTGTTTAGCTTGTTTGCAGATTCAGGTCACAGAGGGGCTAACTTGCCCTCCCGGACGCTGCAGAGGGGCGGACTTTCCCTCCCGGACACTGCAGAGGGGCGGACTCGCTCTCCCAGATGCCGCAGAGGGGCAAACTTGCCCTCCCGGATGCCGCAGAGGAGCGGACTTGCCCTCCCGGATGTTGCAGAGGGGCGGAAACGCCCTTGCTATTCAATATTTTGTAGAAGTGCGGACACGCCCTTGCTGTTCAATGTTTTTAACTGTTTTCTGCAGAAGTGTGGACATGCCCTTGCTGTTCAATGTTTCTGACTATTTTTTGTAGAAGTGCGGATACACCCTCTCGGTTCAGTGTTTTTCACTACAGAGGGGCAGATTTTCCCTTAACAGCACATTCGAGAAGGTAAAAAAGTGGCCTTTTAGTGTCGTTTTTGTCTCTTTCTTTTGCTATTTTGTGCTCTAATCCACTAATCCTGTTTGTTGGTGAGTGAAGTCAGATTCCTTGCTGATATCTTGAGTATTTTGCTGCAAATCACAAGAGGGAAAAAGATAAACAACTAACATTTGCTTGCAGGGCCTTTGTTTTATTCTTTGGAAATCTTTCCTTACTGATTTATCTATTTACTTAGTATAAGTAGGGGAAAGTAAATTGGCTGCTTGTTGTGTTTGTTTTATTTGTATTACCCTAAGGGGACATTAATTCATTTTCATCCTTTCCCTTTGCACTTTTGTGCAGATTCGAAGGGGGTAGTTGAAAACGGTTAGTGTTTTCTTCTTAGAGGGACCTGCTTGGGGATTTCATCACCCCAAGGGACGATCCCAACCACGCGTACCGACGGGGTATATAAAGGGGGGAGAGCCAAAGCTGTACCCCAATCCAGTTGCATCGTAATTGGTGAAGCGTTGAAGCTAGGGTGATACCTAGATAGACGGGAAGAGTTGGTCCGAACCTTTCAGTATCTCACTGGGGTTCCCGAATCACGCTTGTGATGGATTGGTGTTCACGGTTTGTGCCTCACATACCAAGCGTATATCAAGGACTCCCTAGAAACTTTGTTCAACCTAGAGTAAGACCTTTGCTAGCCATACCCCTTAACACTAATCATAGGATTGTGCTTGTTCAAAGTGTCTTTCTGTGAAAAACCAGTAAATTTTGATAAGTCAAAACCATCATTGAATCATTTTTCCTTGCCAAAATCCCTCATCCAAACCAAGTTGCTATTTTTCTGCAGAGGGGCGAACTTGCCCCCCTGTTTCAGCATTTTCCACTGTAGAGGGGCGAACTTGCCCCCTTGTTTCAGAATTTTCCACTGCAGAGGGGCGAACTTGCCTACCTTGTTTCAGTATTTTCGACTGCAAAGGGGCGAACTTGCCCCCCTGTTTCAGCATTTTCCACTGCAGAGGGGCAAATTTCCCCCCCTGTTTCAGCATTTTTCACTATAGAGGGGCGAACTTGCCCCCTCTATTTCAGCATTTTCCACTACAGAGGGGCGAACTTGCCCCCCTGTTTTAGTATTTTCCAATGCAGAGGGGCAAACTTGCCCCCCTGTTTTAGCATTTTCCACTACAGAGGGGGGAACTTGCCCCCCTGTTTCAACATTTTTTCTGCAGAAGTGCAGATACGCCCCTGTTGTTCAACGTTTCTGACAGTTTTTACTGCAGAAGTGTGGACATGCCCCTGCGATTCAACGTTTCTGATAGTTTTACTGCAGAAGTGCGGATATGCCCCGCTGAATGGACAGTTTCATCCATTTGACCATTCCAAACCTCCGTTTAACCACCCCAAGCCTCCATTTGACCATTTGATCATCCTAAACACTCATTTGACCAATCCAAACCTTCATTTAGCCATTCCAAGCCCCCGTTTAACGTTTCCAAAATGTTCATTTACCACATTCACATTGATCATTCCACCATTTAGACACCCATCTTATCGTGAGGCCTAAACATCTTCAACAACACATCTCCCATTTGCATTCATCATTATCTCTCAACGCAAAATCCCTTAAATCTTGTTTTGGGAGTTATTTTCCCGAATTGACCAAGGCATTAAGTTGATCATTCTCCTACATAATCAATCTGCTTCTATCTTGAGGCGGATTTGTGTTGTAAGTCAATGTCATTGGCCCAAATCAATCCCCTTCCATCTCAAGGCAGATTCGGTGTCGTGATCATCGATTTAGCCAGCTCAAATCGATCAATCAACGTCATAAGTCACTTAGGGTGATTTCCAAATTAGGTTTTAGGATCCCCTCCAATCAAATCCAATCATCAATCCAAATCATCATTTGATCCAATCAAATCCAATCATCATCCAAATCATCATTTGATCCAATCAAATCCGATCATCAATCCAATCATCAAATTGATGCATCATCAATTGATCTAATCAAATCCAATCAACAAATTGATATATCTTCATTTGATCCAATCAAATCCAATCATCATCCAAATCATCAATTGATCCAATCAAATCAATCCAAATCCAAATCATCCAATTGATCCAATCAAATCAAATCCTCATCCAAATCATCAAATTGATGCGTCATCATATCATCCATTCCAATTATCAATTTTGAAGGTTTTGACTTTTATGCAAAAACTTTCGGAGGCCATAACTTTTGACTCGGATGTGGGTTTTGGCTGAAATTTTATGGGTAGTTGCGTTATGAGTTGGCATGTGGATTCCCAACCTATCAAAATATGTTGGACCCCTTTTTAGCACATTTTCGAACCCCCAAAGTTTCATCTTGACCCTCAAAATCACAATTTAGTGTTTTTTCCCGTTTTTAAAAAAACACTTTCGTTAATAACTCTGAATCACTGTCTCAGATTTGGGATCTTAGTTGGCAAGTCATCCAATCTTAGTATTGGGTATTTGTTGGAAAAAACTTGGACTCTCAAACATATTCCTACGAAGTTTCCTAAAATGGCAAAATTTGACAATTTTTGAAAACTGCCAAATTTGGCAAAAATCTGATTGTCAACACCTTACGTCCTCTAGTTAAAACCCATGATCTTAGTTTCAAATCAATCCTATCATATCCTCTGATCCAATCCCAGTCTAAGCTCCAATCCCATTCTAATCTGAGCGTTAATCCTATCATCCTAATCTAAGCTTTTATTCAATCTCAATCCGAGCTTTCATCCAATCCCCACATGAGCTTCCCATCATCCTAATCTGAGCTTTTATTCAATCCTGATCTGAGCTTTCATCTAATCCCCATATCAGCTTCCAATCCATCCTGGTTTTCTATCCATCATCTATTCTTTCCTGCTAATCTGTATCCATCATGAATCCCTATCCCCCTCTCACACGACCAATAATAGTAGTCAAGGGGAATCCTAATTGCGTTGATGATGATAACGAAAATCTTGTTGATCATGAAATTTTTTATATAGATCCCCTTGATGCTATCTTTTCTAGCAAGCTCTCTCCAATCACCTCCCAAAATCCCACTACTTCTTCAAACTATCCCACCATGCCTTCATCCACATCTAATAACGGTTCTTATGCTACCCTTGACAAGGGATATCCAACATCCTCACCATCAACATATTCATCATGTCCTCCCTTTCAACCTCTATCCTATCCAACATCCACGTCCTCTTATCCTCAGCATCATCAACAATCCCAATACCTCTACCTTAATCCCACATCCCAATCTTCTCATCCTAATCCAACACTCACACATTCCTATCACAATCCCCCATACCAATATTCCTCCTATCCTAATCCACCATCTCAATCCTCCCATCCTAATCTACCATCCATATCCTCCTACGCCAACCCACCATACATGTCCTCCTGCGATGGTTCACCACCTCAATCTTCCTATTCTAATCCAACATCCACACCTTCCTATCACAATCCCCCATCCCAATACCCTTACATTAATTCCGCATCTCCCCGTTCTAATCCTAATCCACCAATTCCTAATCCTAATCACAACCATTCATCTCCTCCTAGTTCTACATCTAATCCTCATCCACACATCCATTCATATAATCCTCCAATTCCTAATCCTACTTCTCCATCTCCTCCTATTCCTCCATCCAATCCTAATCCATCATCCATTCCCATCCCTTCATCTAATCCTAATCCTCCATCTCCTCCTAGTCCCCCTTCCATTCCCATCCCTTCATCTAATTCTAATCCTCCATATCCTCCTAGTCCTCCATCCAATCCCATCCCCACATCTAATCCTAATCCTCCTTCCCTTCCCATCACTCTACCAAATCCTACATCCCTTCCAAATGTTTACCAAGGACTCATGCAAGAAGAGACACCATGCCCTCTCACTCTATCATGTACTATCACTAGTGATGATGCCCTCCTCCATCCTACACCTATCCCTCTCATCACCATTCCTACCACCATCCAAACGATTGATCCGGTCAAACCCATCGAATCCATTGAATCCTCATATTCTACTACTAGATCCACCGAATCCATTGAATCCCCATATTCTACTATTAGATCCACTGAATCCATTGAAGACATCCAATCCCCTCCTCCTAGTCCTAATATTCAAAAACTTCAATCCAATGACCTTCATGAATCCTCCATCCTCCTCTCTCCCCCAATTGAGGAGTCCCTCCAACACTCTTCCATCATCATACATCCCACACAAGATGAGTCATGCCAAGTGCTTGATCCAAAGCATACAAGCATATCTCCTCCTCCAAATAAAGATCACTCCATCCCATCTACTCCATCTCAAGAACATAGTCTTCCGTCCATTTCATCTCATGATCCATATCCTCAACCAAGTCATGATCCTATCCTCCCATCCACCTCATCTCAAGATCACACTATCTCCTCCACTCCATCCCATGATCCCCTTTGCCTTCAAGATCCAATCACCCCATCTCATGAGCCCTTATCATCCACTGCCATAAATCTAGATCTCATTTTACTCCCCAATTCCTCTCATGATCCCTTATCACTCATTCCTCCTACTGTTGCTATCCCTTCATCTCCATTGCATGATCCTTCATCGCCATCTAGTCTTACCATCCTAATGCCACTTTTGTATCGCCTTGGTAATATTACATGTGTCCATGGTGGTCTTCTTGTAGAAGCAAAACAACGTCTATGCACCACCTTTCCTCCTCCACTTGCTAACACACTCGCATCATGTTTCCAAAAGAATAATCATCCTACCATAGATCACATGCTCAAGAACATGAAATATCAAGGAAAAGGTTTAGGCCTTCATGAGCAAGGTATTTTAGAACCCATTTAGGTCAAAGAACATCTAGGTACACATGGTCTTGGATATATCTCCCAAAATCCGCACTCTAAAGATGTTGGTACAACCTCCGTACATCCTAAACGATCCTCTTCCAAAGGAACGAGAGGCACTTCTCATCGCTCTACTAAATCCTTTGCCACCATCCCTCCACCTCCATCATATTACCTCAAAACAACTACCCATCTTCCTCCCTCTTCCTCTAAATCCATTTTGGGTCCTTATGTCCCTCTATCCATCATTTCTCATCCTCCATCTACTATGGGTTCTTATATCCCTCCATCAAACCCCACACATCCTCCATCTACTATGGGTTCTTATATCCCTCCATCAAACCCCACACATCCTCCATATACACAATCTATTTTGGGTCCTTATATCCCAAAATCACCCCCTGCATCTTATCCTATTCATCCTTTCATTCATCCACCCCCTCTCCCTCGTACACAACATAAAAATCCTACCTTCATAACTTCCAATCAGGATAAAAAAAGGCACATACCTACACATTCTCCATCTACACGTAATCCCTATAACCCTACCTCCATCGCTCCCCATCATCCATCTCCTCGCATCTATCCCCTTGCTACTAAAAGCACTTTGGATGCCAAAGCAAAAATGTATAAATCCAAATGTCCACATGAATCTAAAGCTCCCGATGTCTCCTTCCCAAGACATGTTGAAGAAAATAAAAATCAAGTCCAAAATTTAAATCAATCCAAAAGGCCACAAAGGCCCACCAAAGCAAAAATAAAAACCATGTGGATCCCAAAGAAAAAAGGTGCCATACCTTCAAATGAAAAATCTGTGATGACATCCAAAGTTTCTATTCCCCCACAAAATAATTTACCTCCTCCATCTCCTAAATCTGTTTTGGGTCCCTACATCCCAAAATTCACTATCCCAATGCCTCCATTATCGCCACACTCTCCATCTATTCATCCACCTATCTTTTCACATCCACAATCACATGTGCCAATGTTGGTCCTGAACACCTTCCCCCATCACACATCTGCTCCATCGTTCCATCCATACAATTTCTAACATCCCATCCACTATCCCCTCTATCTCCCCCCATCAAATCTCTTTAATCCATCCTCTTGCATAATCCATTCATTCTCATAAGGTTGTACCAACATCTGCATAGTTGCTTTACACATAGGCTCTTCTTTACCTAATCTAGAACTTGATGCTTGAGTCCTTCATCCATCCACTTTATCATATGTCTTCTGAATCCATATCCTCATCCATCTTCACCGGTATCCTAGTCAAAAAGTCAAAAAGTCAAAAAAATCAAAAAAGAAGGAAAAAAAAAAGTCAAGAGAAATTCATTCATCCAATGGTGAAAACTTGAAAAACAAGCACCTTGGATAGGTACCCTGATGAAAACTTGGCAAATAGGCGTGATGCATAAATCCCCCATCTAGTCTCCTTCCACGATTGGGGGCAACATCCACTTACGCATTCCTTTCCTCCATATCGTACATCTACCTATCTTTCACATCTTACCCACCATCTTTCACATCCTATCCAGTCCCTCCATCTTCCTTGTGATCTTGATAAAGATAGGGGAAAACCTATCTACATGTGCTGGACATCTCTTAGCATATATTCCCCTAATCCATACACTATCATATTCCTTCCACACATCTTTCTATCCTTCTTGCCTCGTCATGCATGACACATCTAGAGTAGGGGCATCTCGTTATTTGCAATGAAGTCGTTGGATACATCGTCCATCCATCTCTCCATCCTGGCCATCCTTACCTCCCCATCCATTTATCCATCTAGTCATCCCTTCCATCTACCAAATCCTTATCTTCCTATACTCCCATCCTACTACAATCCATATCCATTCGCTCCTTTATTTCCCCATCCTTCTATCTTCCTTCCCTCTTGCCTCATCACACAGGACACATCTAGAGTGGGGGCATCTCCTTCTTTGTGTCTTAGTCCTTGAGACATCGTACATCCATTCCTCAGGGAATCCTCTCCATCTCCCCATCCTACCCATCCTTTCCCCCCCATCCATTTATCCATACAATAATCCCTGCCATCTCCCAATCCTTCTCTTCCTATACTCTCATCCCCTAGTCATCCCATCCATTTATCCATCCAATAATCCATTCCATCCTTCCAATTTTGTATCCCTCTATCCACCTATCCTCGCATCTTTCTATCTCCCCATCTTTATCCATCCATCCATTTCCTTCTATCTCATCATCCCTTGTCATTGGTATCTAGCTATTGGCTACCCCCATGAAATCCAATGCCATGCTATCTCACTATCATCATTCCTATCTATTTCTCATATCTTTACAATATCCTCTCAATCTTCATCTCATCTATACACCTATCCTAGCATCTTCTTATCCATCCATCCATTTCCCTCTATTATCCCTTGTCATTGGTATCTAGCTCTAGGCTATCCACATGCAACCCAATGCCATTCACATCATAATTCATCCCTCCTCTCTATTTACCACATCTTTCTCACATCTTCATCACTCCTCTATCCATCATCTCACCTTTCCAATTCATATTCTAATGATGTAATTACCTATCCCATCTCTGAGCTTCACATCCTATGTATCTTATGCATATCAACTATCGTCCTATCCAATCCTACAAGTCTATCTTGTCTCATCATATCGGCTCCATCCTTTTTTCCATTTATCCTGCAAGACCATTGTTTGTCATCCTCTATCATCTATCTTTGGCCTTGTGTCAAACTACGTTGCCCCTGTGCTTTCACGTAGGCAAGGTCGATCATTTGATCCGCCCCTGGGGCTTTGTCTTTTGTTTGTCTTGTCCTCTTCCATCGTCTATCTTTGTCCTTGTGTTGAAATACGTTGCCCCTGTGCTTTCATGTAGGCAAGGTCAATCATTTGATCCACCCCCTAGGTGTTTGTCCATCTAGTCTTTTTCCTCTATCGAGGTCTTCATTGTCCTCTTCCCGCTTTTATCCATGGTCTTTTATCAAACTACGAGGGCTTTGCACTTTCACATAGGCAAGGCTGATCTTTGATCAAACTTCGAGCCCCTAGGTCTTTAGGGTGTGTTGTCTTGTCGTCCTGTCATCTTGTTGTGTCATCAAGTATTTCCCTATCCTAGATGGTGCTTACAAACAATGGTCATCCGTATCACAAGATGCAATCGGTTTCTGCTATCCCGCATCATGTCGATCAACCAATCTATCCTCCATCTTTGGTCTCAATAGGATGTATCCTTCCTAACAGACCTCATCAACCCCATCCATCATCTTGATCCTATGGCAAAGGACATTTGAAATTGATTATGATCTTTTGATGCTTTTGAATTTTGTTTATCATTTGAGCTCCCTATCATCACTTGTCATGGTCACCTTGATCCATCATATCATTGTGTGCATTGACTCGTAAACATAGGGGCATATCTTTCTCATTTATTTGTTTCTATCTTCTTGGTTGTCCCACGTAGTACCCACCAAGATCCTTGAGGTCTTGTGTTACGTTGGGGCATCCTTTTGTGCTTGTGGTTATTCCAATACCTGGCCCAACCAAAGTCATCGTGACTTTGGGGTGTTGGGATAGCCTTCTGTTTGTTGTGTTTGTTTTATGCATTAGACACTAATTCGTCTTGGTTTACATACCCTGACGCCCAGTTTCTTATGCTATAGAAAAAAGTGCTCTAAGGATGGCAAATTGCATTAGGATTGCATTTCATTTTCCATTCCATCATCTTGCATATATCCCCCATCCTCATCCATTCAAATAATCTAATCACACTCTTGGTCTTAGCCTTGCTGCAAGCCTTGATCCAATCATCCTCATCATCCTCATCCTCAGTGGGATGTATCCTTCCCTATCCTTGTGTTGTTTTGGGATGTATCATTCCCTTGTCAACAACACTCATCCTCATCCTCATCAGGATGTATCCTTCCCTATCCTTGTGTTGTTTTGGGATGTATCATGTCCTCATCAACAACACTCCATCAACCATCCGTCCAACCTGACTTGTACCTGGATTGGGGCAACATCACATTTTTTCTTGAATCCATTTGTGCTCACCTTTATCTCCCATCGCTTATCATCATTTTTTTTGTTTCATCACTTTACATTTTCATTTTCATATCCCCTCTCACCTCTCATCCTTTCCCCTGTCTCTTCCTCCTTCATCACTTGCCTAATTTTTTGCCCTCTTTCCAACCATACCATCCATTTCTTCCTATTGAGAGGTCAACCAAGACCCCTCTCTTTTCCCCCGTTGCCCTCTTGAGGGGGCATACCCTTTCCATTTATCTATTTTCTCAGCCATAATCTTCATCCATTCCCCTGCTAATTTGGACAGCTCAAGTCCTCCTCCCCAAGCTGGGGCATCATCCTCTGGTTAATTCCTCTATAGAGTCATCTGCACTTTCTTTTCTTCGAAGCACGGTTATTCTAACGGTACTTCGAAGAGGGGAAAAATGTAGACATCCAAATTTGATCACTTCCATATGATCAAAATTGTCTACTCTATTTATCTATTTCATTAATAGTGATTAAATAATTTATTTAGTCATTATTTCATTTTCTGCCTAAGGTTCCTAAAATATGTAATTAAATAAATTAAATACTTTACCTTACCCCCTTTTCTTCTGTAAATTAAATAAACATGACAAATTATTTAATTTAGTCAATTAACCTATTTGGATTAAAAACCAATTTTTAATTCCTCTTTTTCTCTCCCCTTGTCACATTCTCCATAACCCTCTTGTATACGCCCCCCGACGACAGTTTTTCTTCCCCCCCACAAAAACACTATTTTTTAAAAAAAAAATTCTATTTTATTTTCTACCCATTTTTTCATTTTCTCCCACCCACAAAACCCATATTTCACATTTTTCATAAAATATTTCAAAATGCGTTAAAATTTCAAAATAATGCATGAGGGGTTTTGTTGCTTACCTGGCGAGGCCCATCCTGCTGCCTGTACGACCGTCGAACTTCATCTATTCGGTGGACGATCTCAGTGTCATTATCTCCTGGCATCTTCACTCCTCGTTTGCTTGCTCTCTCTTCCTTTCTCAACTGCTACAGTGTAAATGAGGTGAGGTAATTTTCAAAATTTCCTTATATTCACTTTTAAAATGTACCCTTACCTTTTATTTACCCTTTTATTCTTCTGATTAATCCCTTCCCTTCCCGGGGCCGCCATTTGCACCCCGTTTGTCTGATTGACTTCGTTCAAAAGGAAAATTTGCCTAATTTTTTTCCCTCTTTCCAACTATACCATCCGTTTCCTCCTATCAAGAAGTCGCTCGGGACCCCTATTTCTCCCCCATCATCCTCTCGAGGGGCATACCCTTCACATTTATCTATTTTCTCAGCCCTAGTCAATCCCTTCCAGGATTGGGGCATCTTCATCCATTCCCCACTAATTGGACATCTCAGATCCTCCCCTCCATGTTGGGGCATCATCTTCCAGTTACTTCCTCTATAGAATCATCTGCACTTTCTTTTCTTCGAAGCACGGTTATTCTAACAGTACTTCGAAGAGGGGCAAAATGTAGACATCCAAATTTGATCACTTCCATATGATCAAAATCATCTACTCTATTCATCTATTCCATTAACAGTGATTAAATAATTTATTTAATCATTATTTCATTTTCTGCCTAAGGTTCCTAAAGTATGTAATTAAATAAATTAAATACTTTACCTTACACCCTGTTCTTCTCTAAATTAAATAAATATGACAAATTATTTAATTTAGTCTTTTAACCCATTTGGATTAAAATCAATTTTTAATTCCCCTTTTTCTCTCTCCTTGTCACATTCTCCATAACCCTCTTCTAATCTGGATTAAATTAATTAATCTATGATTAGGATGTGCACCACTTAATCTTGATTAAGTGTCACATCCTCCATAATCTTCCACTTGCCTCTAATCTCTCATTAATTACTTTAATCTTGTGTTTGCACAACCTTAATCAAAATCATTAACCACATTTAGCTTACCTTTTTTGGTCAACCTTTCCACTTACCATTTTTAGCCTGGACTCTCTTTCCCATGTGAATTTTTAATTCACATTTATTTGTCCAAGGTTCCTCTCTTCCCCATGTGAATTTGTAATTCACTTTTGTCTTTCCAAGGTCTTCCTCATCCCCATGCAAATGTGACATGTCATTTTACATGTGCCCAAGGCTTCTAGAACCTTGGACTTGTCACATCACCCACATGTGACAAATCTCCAGCTTTTTGGAGACCTCCTTTTATCCAATAAACTCTCCATTGAATGTAAATTTTTAATTTACATTTATTTTTCCCACACACTTCCCCTTTTCCCATGGAGATTTTTGAGGAATTCTAAAATTCCTCAAAAGTCTCTTTCATCCTCATTTGGGGACAAGAAGTTCCTTTTTGAGGAAATCTTCTCATCCCCCAAGGTACCTCAAAGGTACTTGTCCTTCATCCACCTCATGTACTTCCCTTCCACCTCTTGTCCTTCTCTTCCACCTCATTTCCACATCACTCCACCCTAAGACATCTCACATTCCACATGTCAAGATGTGAGGGCTTGTGAGTCCTCAACTCACCATAGCCCTTCATCTTGATCTTGTTGGATCAATCCCAACCGTTGAATTCTCTAGAGAATTCAAATTAGCCTATAAATATCCCCTCATTTCCCTCATTTTAGGGATCAAATATTTTGCAACAAAACTCTTGCAAATTTGTCATTCAAGCTCTCATCTATCATAACACTTAGCATCATCAATTCATCTTGCATCCATTCAACTCCATTTCCATCCAAGGAGCACACAACTCTTCAAGAATCAAAGGGCCAACCAAGGAAGGAGCAGCAAAGGAAAGGTATAACCAACTTCAATCATCAATTGTTTTATCTTGCTTCTTTGCTTCATCATTTTCTTAGGCTAATCTTATTGAGGTGTCCTCTTTTAGTGTTATTGCTTTTGATATTGCATCATTAGTTTTGTTTAGCATCTCACATTAGGAGTAGCATTTTAAAGGGATCACACCTGCAATCTCACAAAAATAATGCAATCTTCGAAGGAATTAAAGAATTTCAGATCATAGAAATTCATTCAATTGAACTAGATAAATGCCCACAATTGAACTAAGCACACAAATATCAGGTATAGATTGACCTTGCACAACAATCCCAAAATCAAGAAGCTGCCCAAAGTATGAACCATAGATCACTACAACACTCCAAGCACTAAATCATAAGCACCATTAAATAATTTAACTGTAAATCTAAAATGCATTTAGATATTTCCAAGCAATTTCAAGGATAGAATAAGAACCATGCAAGACTAATCAATCCAAAGAAGCCACCAATAATAGCACAATTTTTTCACTTGTATTGAATCACCAATAATAGAAATAATTTTGATGTTTTGTGTTACAACACTTTCTTGAAAATGAAACTAACTCCTAATTCTAACTCTCTGCTCTAAATCTAATCGTCTATAGCCTGTCTGACTCTAGTCTAACTCTCTAAATGACTAACTAACCATCTAACCCCTTTCAAAAGAGGTGAAATGCCATAATTATAGAGATACATCCCACACGAGCCCAAGCTAGGGTTACAAAGAAGGTCGTCGACCAACCAAATCGACCCTGGATAGTTTGGAATAAATCGCCACCCTGCATTGAATGCATGAGGCGCCCCCTTTTAGATCCGCCTTGGATCTCTACAAATCTTGGTTCAAATTGAATAAACCCTGCGGGTCACTTCCGCCATTAATTTCTCACTCGTGCAAAGCAAAAGAACTACAACAGGCGCACAACGTGAGTTTGAATATGAGCCATCGATCAATAGCTGAGATGGGCACTTGAACGACCCTGATCGAGTCAAACCTATTTGAATCTGCCCTGTCACGTCCAACTCGGATGAACAACCACCGAGCATTTGTTGACCTAACCTTCCTATGTACAAGCGACTTCCACCTGCCTGCGGCCGCAAAGTATACTTGGCTATATCTCATGGATCCCACAACATCTTTAAAGTACATTCATTCCTGGATCCTCGAGTCTCTTGACTAGTGACTACTCTTCCCAATCTAGCCTAGATTCAAAGAGGACCACCATTAATCCCCATTATAGCATCGAAATCCAAGTTAGTCCATCATAAACAACATGCTAATCATAAAATAAATCCAAATGATCAATCAGAATCCCCTAAAATATCATTAAGGCTTCCTCCTTCAAAGTTTGAGATTTTCATCCCCTCATGGAATTTGGACTAGAAGGGAATTTCAGGGAATTTTGTGCCAGGCGGAAGTGAAGCCAAAACCAAACATGAATGACAACAAAACAAAATAGAAGCGAAAACATAATAGGCAGAGGTGGGACCAAAACTAGACGGGAGCGGAAACAAATCCAGACGGGGGCAGAAACAAAGCCAGACATAAACCAGGGCCAAAGAAAAAAGCGGAACCAAAACTGGAATAGAAACTGAACCGAGAACTTTGTGAAGGTTCATAGTTTAGTTTTATCCCGTGCCTTACCTCTGAAGATGAAAGAAAAAAGGAAAAACTAAGAAAACCCAAAGGAGGAAATGAACCCGAAGGATGAACACAAGGAAAACAACGAAGAAAACAAGAAGGCAAGAAGCCAGAGCTGAAGCTGGAACTGAAATGGAAACCAAGCCAAGAACTTTGTGAAGGGTTAGAGTTTACTTTCATCCTGCGTCCCATCTTCAAAGAAGAAAGAAAAAAGGAAAACCAAAGAAAATCCAAGGGAGGAAACGCACCCAAAGGTCAAACACAAGCAAAATAATGAAGAAAACAAGAAGGCAAGAAGCCAGAGCTAGAGCTGGAACTAGAATGGAAACTGAACCAAGAAATTTGTGAAGTTTCAAAGTTTAGTTTCATCCCGTGTCCTGCCTCTGAAGATGAAATAAAAAATGAAAACCAAAGAAAAACCAAGGAAGGAAATGAACCCAAAGGCCGAACACAAGCAAAAAAATGAAGAAAAAAAGAAGGCAAGAAGTCGGAGTCAGAGCTGGAACAGAAATGGAAATCGAAATAAGAACTTTGTGAAGGTTTAGAGTTTAGTTTCATCCCACGTCCCACCTCTGAAAAAGAAAAGGAAACAAGGTCTTAGGAGGAAAAGAAAAAATCCTAAGACCCAAACAAAACACCAACGATAAACAAAAGGCAAAGGGAACCCACCTCCAGAGAGGACATCCGCAAGAATCCATAACCACTAACTAAGAATAGGGGCACTGTACAAATAGGACAAGCATTTAGGAATAGTGCAAAGTAACCAAATCCCACGACCAAAGGACCAAAGCATCAAAGAACAAAATCTCATAATTTTCAAAGACAAGCTCAAAAGGCATGGCCATAGATAAGAGCCATAAGACTAGGCAAAAAGGGTCCTTACTTTTAGTGGGGTGTGTGTGCAAAAACTGCACAACAAATGGCGACTCTTTTGGGGAAATGCTCCAAAGAATTTCAATGAAAAATTGGAATGAGGAAACTAAAATCTTTGGTTTCAGTACTTACATCAGGTCACCCTATGAGCAAGGTTTCATAAATCACAAACAAGCAAACCTTTCCTATACTCGGGTCAAAGTGTGTGTGTATACATTCGTTTCCTTTTCCTCAGTTTTAAAAGGGACCAAACTTAGTCTAATAGGGCTACATAACGATTCCAACTCCAAAAGCAACTCGGATAGAGCCTCGATGCCAGTCAGGCGTCCATAGCCCTGATGAGGTTATCACTGTGATCTTCCCTAGCATAGCTCTACTGCCAGCCAGGCATCCATATCCTCGGTAGAAATACTAGGATACCCCTGATAAGGTGAAAATTTCTTTGATTTTCAACATTTTCTTTCCCTTTTTCTTTTTTTGATATTCTCTTTGAGATCTTTTAAACTTTCTCTTTCACCTTGCAAGCAATGAAGCCCACACTCAAGGATGAGAACCACAGTGGTGCTGGAGTGAAATCTAAGATTTTTCACTTGGTCAGACCTCATAAGGACCATATGCAACCTCAAAAACTTTAAGATTTGTGTGAAAGTATGAGACCCAAAAAAATTCGAGAATTTGACTTACTCAAGTAACTCCAATTCCAAGCATATGCAACATCGGATAAAGGAATTCCAACAACTAACTCCGAAAAGATGACTAGAGTTTGTAAAATAAATCCTCAAAACAACCCCAAGCAAGTAGCCAGTTATACAGATGCAACAGGCCCAAAAGAAAGAAAGAAAACCAAAGCAAGAGTATAATAGAAAGAAAAACCAACCAAAGTGGACCTACTCTAACCAAAAGTAGAAAACGAGCAAAACAAACAAAAGAAACCCTAATCTAACCAAAGCAAAAACATAAAAATAGAAAGGAAACCTAATCCACCTATGTACAAGGAAAGAGCCATAAACAACTCAAGACAATAAATGATGCTTGAAATGCTGCCCATTGATAGGCAGTGGGACATTTTCTCCAGTGAGAGTTTTCAAACGAAAAGCATTATCTCCCAGAATCTTTGCAATCTAATAAGGGCCGAGCCAAAGTTTGTCAAATTTTCCATGCTCCCCTTTTTGGTCATGGGCTTTACCCCAGTAGAGAACCAAGTCAAATATTCTAAAGGCTTTCACCTTGGCTCTCCTATCAAACCATCTCTTCAATACACCCTGATGTTTGGCAAAGTTTTCAAGGGATTCATCTCTTCTCTCTTCAAGGTGTAAAAATTCAACCAAGTGAGTGTCACGTTTATCCTCTCCATCATAATATTCATTAATAAATTGCAAGGTAGGGATCTTCAGATGGATGGAAAATACAGGTTCCAAACCATACACTAGGTGATAAGGAGAGGTTCCTAGGGATGTTTTCTGTCTGGTGCGGTCTTCCCAAAGAGAAAATCTAAGCTGGTTGTGCTAGTCCTTGGGATTCTTCTCTAGTAGCTTATGGATGACTGTTAAAATATTCTTATTGGAAGACTTAGCCAAGCCATTACACTATGGATAGTAATTAGATGCAAATTTTATGACACTTCCATGATCAAAGGTCCAGTTAAAAAATTTCAATGATGCAAATGCAAGACCATTATCACAAAATAAAGCCAATGGACATCCAAAGCGATTAATAATACCCGACTCAATGAAATTGATAACCACTTTAGAAGTGCATTGTTTGCATGCAAGAGCCTCAGTCCATCTGGTAAAGTAATTAGTTATGGTGAGAATATACCTATGGCTTGCAGATGAAGGGGACCTATAAAGTCCATTCCCCATTGTGCAAATGGTTTTACCTCTATAATAGGTTGAAGTGGAAGGGCTGCACGTTTCTCCCTACTTGCTGCAATCTGACATACATGACAAGTCCTCACATGGTTATGTGTGTCTTTGAACAAGGTAGGCCAATAATAGCCTGCCCTCAATATCTGATTTATAGTGGAAGGTGTTGAAGCATGGCCTGTGCTGTATTTGTCATGAAATTCTGTCATCACTTTGCCAACTTCTTCCTTTCCTAGGCATCTCAAATAAGCCCCCTGATGATTTCTCTTATACAAGATATCTCCCTTCATCATAAAAATGTCACTCTTTAGATACAAAGCTCTCCTTTGTACTGCATTAAGGTGTTCAAGACATTGTTGGTTCAACAGATATTAGATAATTTCATCATACCATTCTCCTGGAGACACTTCTTGGAGGTGATATTGCTGAGCCATGAGGTCAGGACCCATCTCAACCATTTTCTTTGTTAGTCCCTACCCTCTCACCAATTTCATGGGCTAGATATCAATATCATACTCTTGTAGCATGGTTACCCATTTAGCCCTATGCTCTCCCAATTCATTTTGCATCAATAAAAGCTTCACTACGTGGTCAAAAACTATGGAAAAGACCTTATTCCTTAGAAGCTTCACTGCTCTAACCAAAGCATAGGTCTTCTTTTCCACATTAGGGTATCTCAGTTCTACATCCTTTAAAGGAGCACTCATAAAAGCTATGGGATGTTCATCGCCTTGATCAGACTTTTGAGTTAACATTCTAGCACATGAGTGATCATAAGAAAATGAGTATATGTAAAAAGGCTTGGCATAATCCAAACTTACCAACACTGGAGCCTCAACAATAGCTCTCTTGATTTCTGCAAATGTCTCCTTAGCTTCTGCGCTCCATTCAAATTTTGCTTCTTGTTTTAGCATAGCATTCAAGGGCTTCACTATCTCTACAAATCCAGTGATAAATTTTTTGACAAAGTTAATTTTCCCAAAGAATGACTTCATTTCCTTTTTTCTTGCAAGAGGTCGAATCTTTAGTATAGCCTCCACTTGTTCCAGATCAATGGCAATGCCCTGTCCTGAAATGACATGCCCTAACAGTTTTCCCTCAAAGACTCCAAAAATGCATTTCTTCGGATTAAGTGAGATGCCAAACTCTCTGCATCTTTGGAATACTTTGCATAAATCTGTTATATGATCATCTCTCTTCTTAGAAAAAACTGTCAAATCATCCATATAGATAATTATGCACTTACCAATAATGTCCTTGAAAGCAATATCCATTGCTCTCTGGAATGTAGCTCTAGCATTGATTAATCCAAAGGGCATTTTCTATAGGCAAAAGTCTCCCATTTTGTAGTAAAGTTATTTTTGTGACTATCCTCATATTGTACCATAATTTGGTTGTATCCAAAGTACCCATCTAGAAAAGACATCATCTAAGACCCATTGACAATTTGATTTACTTCATCCAGGGAAGGAACTCGATAGTTGTCTTTTTCTAATGCCCTGTTAAGGTTCCTGAAATCAACACACAGTCTGATTTCTCCATTTTTATTCCTTATTGGAACCAATTTTGCAACCCATGTTGAGTGTCTTACTGGAAATATGATTCATGCTAAAAGTAGCTTCTGCACCTCCCTCTAAATGATGGGTTCTAACAAGGCATTAATTGGCCTCTGTCTTTGCCTAAATGGTCTAACATTCGACTTCAAGGGAATGGTGTGTGTAATGATCAAAGTATCATATGTCTTTAAGTCCTCATAACTCCAACCTATCACATCTTGATATGTGTGTAATGCATCAATAATTCCTCTCCTTTCCTCTAAAGTGCACACTTTGCCGATAAATTTTTTTTTCACACCATCCTGGGTCCCCATATTGTATGTTTCACATCAACTATTGAGGGAATCCCTTTTCACTTGATGTTATTGATGTTTTATGTTATCCAATTCAAATATTCTCTCCAATTGCACCATACCTCTTGGGATAGTATTAGTTTTTAGGTTAATGACCCCTTCTAGGTCCATTTCAACCTCTTGAGGTTCTACCTCACCAATCACCTGAGAAGCAAACACATCACAACTAGTGATGAAATCAAGAATATGTTTGTCATCCTCAAACACCTAGAAATTGGTTACGTTGTCAGACACTGAGGATATTGGAGTGAGCTCTACATTGAACTTATTTAAATGTGAAAGCGATAAGGGCTGCAATGTAAAAGCTGCTTGTGCCAAGGAATCTACAGTTCGATTCTTACTTCGAGGGATGAACTAGATATCGAAGGAATCAAATCCTTCAATGAGATCCCATAATCTATGCCTATAAATGGTCATTCTTCTATGATGACATGAGTATTTTTTCCTTACTTTCTTAACCACTAACTCAGAATCTCCAAACATTTGCAAGATCTTGACTTTCTTTCTCAATGCCATTAATAAACCATGGACCAAAGCCTCATACTCAACTACATTATTAGTGCATTGGAACTGAAGTCTATGAGTAGAAAAATAGGTTTTACCTTTAGGACTGTTCAGTTCAAATCTTGCTTCAACACCTTGCTTTGATTTGGATACATCAAATCTCAATGTACAACAACCATTAGCTCCTGATTTCCCTGAACTACCCTTGTCCTTGCTGCTACCTGGAGGCTCTTCAGGAGGCCTTGGGCTCTTTCATCTTGGATCATTTTGAATGCTTTGTATATCCAACTTGACAGCTGGGGTTGGATTAATGCATCTTTGTATTTGCTCCACTGCAGTTTGGCATAGGCAACATTCCATCTCAGAGTGAGGAGCATTGTGAACTCTGCACCAATTAGGGAGCAACAAGACTTTAAAATCCATATTTCTGCCCAACTGGATATGATCCTCCACGCACTTCCGGATAAACTCTTGGAATAGGTAAATAATTAATAATACTTAATTAACTATGGACAAAGACGATAGGAAAATAATTAAATAAATAATGATTTATTTAATTATTGAAGAAAGGGGGTGTTAGTGACAAAGTTAATTTTAATTAATTGATCAGGATAGAATAAATTTAGGAAGTGAATTAATTAAATAATTAAAATTATTTAATAATAGAGGAATGTGACCTAGAATAATTAAATAATTAAAATTATTTAATTACGCGAAGACAAAGACCGAGAACAATAATGCTTGTAGACTTAGGACATTTTTTAGTGTCTACATTTTCCCCCTCTTTGACATAATGCAGTTCATTGTGTTGTGTCAAAGAAATTTAGTCAAAAGATGCCCCCTCGAGAAAATTTTACAAATTTTCAAAAAGTGTCAATTTTTTTGGAAAATTGTCCTGATAAGATAATTTGATCACTAGGAATCCAATGGTGAAGATGGAATTGAGTTTCGAGGTTGATAAGGGGGTTAAATTCAAGGTCAAAGTCATTAAAAGGTTCCTCCAATAGACAAGGCAAGTGAAAAAACCTAATTTTGAACCTATAAATAGGAATTAGATTGGTTTAATAGGTCATTTGTGTAATCCTAATTTAGAAAATCTTGGAGCTCTGAGTGATTTGGTAGAGAATATGTCACCTATTCCAGAGGCTTCCCACTGCACATATCACATCCACACCTATTGTCAACCTGAGGGAGTTCCCACCTCGGTGAGTACTACAAACCCACATTTAATTTTTTTGATTTGCGTGCATTTAGATAGGAAATTAATTTAATAGGAAATTGTGTCGTAGAATTTTGTGACACAATTATGTGCGTGAGTGACATAGATGAGAAGCAGTTCATTGCAATTGTCTCATCGTGACACAATTTATTTAGGGCTAGAGTAGGGATGGTTACATCATGACACATAAAATGATGCGATGCAACTGACTTTTCGAGTCGCATATGCGGCTGGGAATGACACAATTGAATTGCTGTGATGCAAGAATTGTATAGAATAATGCATTTGAAATAAGAGTGATGTAATTGTAGTTGTGAGCTAGTGAAAAATATGTTTGATGCATTTTGTAAAACAATGAAACAATTGCGTGGTTAAATTTTTCCCCAAATTAGGAAATTTTGACTTGGTCAACTTAGGTCTAATAGGGTCAAACAAAGACTTTAGACTGACAAAATGGCTTGTGTGATGGATGCAATTTTGTCTACCACCTATCTATACATAGGAGTCACAACTAAACATATTTCAGCTATGGGACCATCTTGAAGAGGTGGAGAGACATGCATTGCTTGATCTTGGTCTTTTCTATGTCACCTATATTCTCGTTATCAGGGAAAACAAGGGCATGTTAACAATGTTGGCAAAGCGATGGCACTCTGAGACTTGCAACTTCCACTTGCCGATGGGGGAGGCAATAGCCACCCTCGAGGATGTCTACAAGATATTGTAGCTTCCGATTCGTGATGAGCAGGTATGCTATGACCCCGCTCGAGGATTACAAACACTCTTTGAGTATTATGAATGTGCTGATGATGAAAATCTTAAGCTCTAGGGATGCGAGATCAGATGGGAGACCCTAGCAGAGAGGTATGATCGGTATGACTACATGTTGTGCACATTGATAGTGGGGTTGATGATTCCCAATCGTCAAGGTCACGGTTTCTCAGTAGGTTGGGGAGAGATGCTCGGGGGGATGGTTCAAGATGGTACAATGTACAAGTGGGGACCCTACCTATTGGGTATGCTTTATTTTTAGTTAAATGATATTGCTTATAGGGGAGGACAAAGATTGAGCTGTGGGGTCAATTTGTTGATGATATGGGCATGGGAGCACATAATAGTGTTATGACCTCCAATGGTATGACAACTGGGTGTAGGTGTACCATAATCATATATGTATTAGGGTTCCCTTACATAGACGCATGTGGGAGATGTTGGTTATTGGAGGCACAAATTGGTCACATTGGTCAACTTCATCTGGAGACCTACATAGCATGTGATTTGTGGATCAATGAGTATGATCACCTGCCATGGTGTTGACAACCCAGATACCTTATTGGGAAGAAAATTTAGAGCCAACATATTATACAAATGTATCTTCTAGAGTGGGTCAGGTGGTATTTCGGGGAGAGATAGGGTGTTTCGGTGGGCACAACTAAGTTTGCACCGTCCTCCCTAGAGGTTCATTCATGGGGGCCTCAGATTGTTGTCACCATTACTAAGAAGGAGATAGATTCCCTAAAGGCATTAGACTAGGGTTGGAGAGGTGGTGATGCTAATGCAAGAATCACACATGAGTATGATGCTTGGTGGTTGATTCATAGGTTAGTACCACTTATGGATTCATAACAGCTAGCGCTTGTAGAGTGCAAAGGAAGGGGACAGAGAGACTGGAGAGGAGATAGGGGATAAATGGGTGGAGGGAGAGGTGATGGTAGATGGGGAGATGGAGGAGGATAGGGAGATGATGGGGGAGATGGATGGGGAGGACGAGGAGGAGACCCATAGAGAAGGAGGGAAAAAGGACGATGGGAGGTGGGACAATTACCATCGATCCATGAGGAGGAGGAGATGGAGGAGGATGAGTCAGAGATGAGTGTAGTGGTAGAAGGAGAGCAACACATAGAGATGTTTGATTTAGAGGTGGGACATCTAGAGGTAGAGGCAATCGAGGTCAAGGAGCATGGAGAGGGAAGATAGGAGGAGCATAGGGAGGAGGCTGAGATGGACGAGGTAGAGAGAGTCCTTTGAGAGAGGATTATCTAGGGGATGGACAAGGATGAAGGACTAGAGGAGGGTTGGGATGGATCCAAGGAGGGCAGTGTAGAGAAAAGGATTTTCACCCTGCAGGTTCATGTATAGGCCTTGGAGGAAAAGGTCAAGATAGTGACAACAGAGAGAGATGGACTTAAGGCCAAGAGGGATGCCTTTCAGATTGAGAGAGACCTAGTTGTCATCAACCGACAACAAAAAGATCAGAGGATGATATATTTTATAGCTACATGCAGTGGGTCTGTGGTCAATGTCATGTGGGAGTATGCCATGGCTAGAAAATCCATGCAGTACTATAGGGATCTCTATGAGAGGGTGGTACCATCGGAGAGGAGGGAGCCCACATTTTTAGAGATTGATAGTGGATCATAGAGTAGGTCACATAGCAGGACACACAATAGGCATTTTCACAGTAGTTCAAAGGGTGAGACATCAAATTTGAGATAGGCTACTCCATATGACAATCCTCCTACTGTAGAGAACAGGTCCAGAGAGTCATCGCGTCGAGAGGACAGGGATGCCCCAGGGAGAGGAGATCAGGGTAGCTCAAGTTAGGGCCTCTTTCAATGTTATATGTTGTGACATTTTATTTTGATTATCAAGCCTACGAGCTCCATTTTTGATAGACACAATACATCTTGACATTGTACTTATGTGATGCAGGGGCATCCGAAAGATTCAAATAACATTTAGTTACAAAGGTTGTCAGTGATGTAGTGAAGTTCAGTATGATGGCTAGCTTAGTATATTGAGGATGAGAACTCGCGGATTAGAGGGTTTGTTGTCAAGCATGTCTAGTGTTTCCACCGGAAGTTTCAGAGGTTCACATGAAGATTTTATCAAGTTATGAGTATCTGTGTTCTGATAGTTGTTCGGATTCCTTAGTCGGTGTTCCTAAAGGAATTTGATAGGATTCTAGTAATCTGAGTTATTGTGGATGTTTCAGTGATTATTCATGGATGTTTCTAGATCATGATCTATTTGTGTTGTTGGTTCACATTGATTGTTCTGGTTGTGATTGGTGATTTTCCTTCTAGGAGTTCATGTTTTCCTATTCTTGGCCGACAGGGTGATTGTAACGTGTTGTGGATCTTCAAGGGCAATTGTTTAAGGTGTTTCGTGTTCAATACATGTTTTTTTGGGTCCCTACTATGTTTGGGCTAACCTTGGTTGATTCGCATTAATAATTACTTATGGATTTGGGCCGATAGTTTGTACACATTTTGGTATTTTGTTGGGCTGACATGTAGTGGATGCTATATTTAGATGCAGATATATAAGACCGATTGTTTTGAGGAGATTGATAACAAAAAAAAAAGAGAGGAAGGTATATGTGCGAGATGTGCAAGCTCTGTGTGTGAACAATGTTCTAATATTTTGAAGGCAAAAATAAATTATGAAGAAGAGTAGTGATGAAGCACAATGATGAGATGTTTTGATCTAGAAAGATCAACAAAGCAAGGAAATCAGAGCAGAAGGAAGAAGTGATGGAATATTATTATTATATGAACTGTTTGTAATTATTGGGTTGTAGCCTACCATCTATAAAGCTCGAGTGGAATATGTAATGTGTTTTGAGATCATAATATAATGAGGAGTGAAATTTTAAGGCTGGGTTTTTCCCTTTGAGGGTTTTCCCAGGATATATCTTGTGTCAGGTGTTCATAAATATATGTTATCTTTATATTGATTATCTATTAGATTTCATTGTAAATCTATAAGTCCTAAGTGTTAGTTTCTTAGCGTGAAAGGTGGGACGGTCCCTCACCAGACCCTCCTACCTTGGTTTGCATCAATTGGTATCAGAGCAGGTTGAAGATCTGGTTGCGAATCTTGAGTTGGTTGCAAATCTATTTTAGAGCAGGTTATAGAGTAGGTTGAAGAGCTGGTTGTGAATTGATTGCAAGATGGGGAAGATTGAGAAAATAATCAAGAAGGAAAAAGAAAATTTAATATGTGAAAGGGATACTTTGGAGGAAGAATTGTGCAAACTTAGGAAGTGTAATTCAGAATTGATGGAGATGATGAATGAACTAGGGGAAGACAATTATGATTCTCTTAAAGAAGAATTGAAAAATGTAAGAAGGAGAAATGAAGAACTGGAAGTAGAACTGGATGATTTTGAAGAAGGATTCATGTTATTTACGAAGTTGGATAAGAAGAGAAAAGATATGGAGGAAAGTTTGAAAGAGCTGAACAAGGAGAACATTTTGCAGAAGAAGGAAATATCTAACTTGAAGGAATATGCTAACCAATTGGAGAAGGAGAAGGAGAATCTGAGATCTAAGCTTGAAATTTGTGATGTTTCTTGTGATACTAATGATTTGTGTGATGTTGCAAAAAATTCTTTAGAAAATGGGATTGAAGATGAAAGTGTGACTAAGCCTGTGATTTTTGGAGATGGTATTGGTTTCAAAATCATGCAGAGAATGGGATATAGAGGAAAAGGATTGGGAAAGAATCAACAAGGAATGAAAAAACCTATTGTATCGGTAAGGAGAGAAAGAAGTGAAGGCCTTGGATATGAAAAAGGTAAGGATGTTGTTACTAGTTCAAACAGTTTGAATTAGGAAAGAAAAGGTATGTATTGTTCACATTGTAATAGGCATGGACATGAAAAGGAATTGTGTTGGATTCTATATCCTTGTAAGTTTTGTGGATTAAGGAGTCATTCAGAGAAGATGTGTTGGAATAAAATGAGAGGGAAAAAGCCTAGGAAAAATTGTATATAGTTGAATTATGGATGGATTGATGGATCAAAATGGAAGTATGTTTCTCATAAGTTCAAGAAGTTTTATAAATTGAAGTATTCATGTGTTGAGGGAAAGGAAGGATCAGGATTTAGAGAAATAGGACTTTATGCAGAGCAGAACAAGGACAATTATTTAAACTATAAAGGGAGAGGTGATAGGAGTCATAATTTTTATCACAATGAAGGATACTAAGGAGTGAAAGAGGATTGCTAGAGAAGGAACCTATTTTCAAGTTTGGAGGAAGAAAGAATCAAGCACTGAATGTCATCAAGAACCTAATACTAGAGAAGCTTATGAAAGAGAAGTAGTAAAGGATGTAGAGATAGTTTGTGCAGTTGAAGAAGAACCTGTTGATACATAATTAGTTTATCCAGAGGAAGGGGAACCTTTGGAAGAATGAGATTGGATAGTGGAACCAGAAGAAGAAGCATCGATCTTAAGGATACTTGTGAAATAAGTGAACCAACGTCAAGCATAACCAAAAATGGGGAATCTACATTGAAGAGAAAGAGGAAGTGATAGGAGGAGAAAGTTTATAGATAATAGTATAGGAACAATAAATAGGAATTGTAGAGACCAGAAAGTGTTGAAAAGGGAATTTAGGAATGGTATTGATGAGTCAAGGAAGTCACATGATTGTTCCGGAGGATGCAAGTATGTGTTAAATTTTAATTGATTGAAGCAGACAATGATCTTGAGGAAACTTGCAAGGTGGGATTTCCTAGACCACTGACCAATGAGGCAGTGCAAGGCCTGCAGGTAGAATTCTGAACTTAGAAGAACTTGATACAATTTAGTAGGGTGGACTTGAACAGACCGCTGATCGCGAGGTGGTTGCAAGTACCTGTGAACATATCACCGAACCAATTCAAAGAGACAACATTGATTTTGACATAACTTAGCCCAAAGTGAAGAGGCTAACTTTTCAAGTAACCTCGAGAGTTTGATGCAGGGGCATTCAAAAGATTCAAAGGACATTTAGTTACAAAGGTTGTTAGTGATGTAGTGAAGTTCAGTATGATGGCTAGCTCACTATATTGAGGATGATAAGTCGTGGATTAAAGGGTTTATTTTCAAGCATGTCTAGTTTTTCCACTGATTTTTTTTGAGGTTCGCATGAGGATTTGATCAACTTATGAGTATCTATGTTCTGATAGTTGTTCGGTTACCTTAGTTGGTGTTCCTAAAGGAAGTTGATAGGATTCTAGTAATTTGAGTTGTTGTGGATGTTTCAGTGATGATTCATGGATGTTTCTAGATTGTGATCTACCTGTATTGTTGGTTCACATTGATTTTTGTGCTCGTGATTGGTGATTTTCCTTTTGGGATTTTATGTTTTCCTGTTCTTGGCTGACAGGGTGATTGTAGCGTGTTGTGGATCTTCGAGGCTAATTGTTTAAGGTGTTTCATGTTCAATACATGTTGTTTTGGGTCCCTAATATGTTTGGGCTGACCTTGGTTGGTTCACATTAATAATTGCTTATGGATTTGGGCTGATAGTTTGTACACATTTTGGTATTTTGTTGGGCCGACATGTAGTGGATGTTATCTTTAGATGCAGATATATAAGATTGATTGTTTTGAGGAGATTGATAACGAAAAATAAGAGAGGAAGGTATATGTGTGAGTTATGTGTGCAAACAATGTTCTAATATTTTGAAAAGTGTGAAGAAGAGTAGTCATGAAGCACGGCGATGAGATGTTTTGATCCAGAAAGATCAACAGAGTAGAGAAATCTGGGAGCAGAAGGAAGAAGTGATGGAATATTTTTATTATATGAGCTATTTATAATTCTTGGGCTATGGCCTAGCATCTGTAAAGCCCGAGTGGCATATGTAATGTGTTTTAAGATCATAATATAGTGAGGAGTGAACTTTGAAGTCTGGGTTTTTCCCTTTGAGGGTTTTCCTAGGATATATCTTGTGTCATGTGTTCATAAATATCTGTTATCTTTATGTTGATTATTTGTTAGCTTCTATTATGTATCTATAAGTCCCGAGTGTTAGTTGCTTAGGGTGCAAGGTGGGATGGTACCTCATTGGACCATCCTACCTTGGTCTGCATCATTATGACACATTTTTGAGCGATATATATGATGACTTTGGTGGTGATTGATGATATGTAGTGTTATATGATTATGTTTTATTTTTATGATGATGTTATGCTATGGATGTTCATGCTGTGATTATGATGTCTATTGATGCATTCTATATGATGATGTGATGGTTTAATGTGCCTTGTGATCATGCATTTATGATTATGCTATGAATATTTATGCTTTTATGATATGTATGAATGACAAATGCAATATGGATGACCTAGTTTGATAAATACAATGTGATATGAAAATTTATTTAATGTTGATGTGATGGAATGCTTATATGATAATGCAAAATTTAATGATTGAGAATTTTTAATATGAATGAAAAATATGATGTATAATGTGATATGCCATGTATAATGTGATGTTAGTGATGGGATGCAAGGCATATGAAATGTAATGAAATGTGATGTGAATTGCAATGCGTAAAATTGATCATAATGTAATGCAATGTGATAAATGAAAATGAACTAGGATGTAATGTACAATGCAATGTCATGAGTTGTTATAGTAAAATTTAGTAAAATATGAATTCTATATGGATGATTTCTATGTTTTTGTATTTTCTTATGCAAATATATGTAGCTTAATATAAAAATGATGCCTATGATGATAATGCTTTCTATGATGTTTCCTAACATGATCATGTATGCAAGATATTTTTGTGTGCCATAGGACACTGTCAAGATGCAGATGAAAGAAATTTTAGTGCGAAAGAGATAAATGTTAGTGCGAAAAGGGACAAAGGAGATGGTCAGTTAAATGAGGAAGGACAAGGGACCAACTTTCATGATTTTATATTTATCATCATCGGGCACCAAAAATTGTCACAAATGGAGCAAAAACACCATGGTATGACATAGACCAAGGTGTGGAAGGTGACAATTTGCGAGAGAACAGTCAAAAGACAAATCCAAAAGACAAGGAATGGCCTAGCTCATACTAAGGACCTAATTATCCCTGTCTTTTTTCCAAGACAAACCACAGACAACAAGCAAATAAAAGAGGTCATGATCCATCATTGTCCCTCTAAATCCTTTAATAGGACATCCTTGAGGTAACTAGTAACATGACCCAAAACCAATCAAAAGGATAAGACAAACCTAAACCAACAAAGTGTTTTCCAAAGAGATAGTGTTTTCCAATAATAATGATAAGACTATTCGATGTGACTGATTAGGTTGACCAAAATGACCAGGTTTGATTAATAAGTTTGAAAAGGATTGATTGATAAAGTTGACAAAGGTTGACCAATTGAATTGATCGAGTGTGCCTAGTTTTAGGAAGGAAACATCTTGACTAAGGCAAGCTTAATTGACCAAGATGACAAAATTGATTGATTTGATGATTGATCAATGTGACGACACCTGGTTTCAGGAAAGGCATATCCTATTTAAGGAAAGGATCACATCTGATAAAGTTGACCAAGTGACAAGTGTTGACAAGACACCTAACTGCAAGAAAGACATATCCTACTTAAGGTGAATGACAAGATTGATCAAAGTCTATTCTCAGGAAGGACACATCCTAATAAAAGACACATGATAAGACCGAATGGGACAAATGACATGATTCCCCATTTTGATACAAGACCAATGACCTAAGAGTGACCAATGATAAGGTATTTGATAAATTGATTGAAGATTGGAGATTTGTTGGTTATTGCTTCTTGTTGATTCATGATTTGGTTTGAATGATGGTTGCTTGCAGACAAAGAGAAAAACTAGAATCAACAAACCCTAAAGGACTGACCTAGGTGGCCTCGAGGGCTCATCGATTGATGGCCTTACTTATGTTATTCATGTAGAGACCTCGTAGTTCGATATGACTTGACTTTTTTTTATTTGACAGAAGACTGAGTCATGATTTGACCTTTATTTGACCAAACCCTAAAAGGCCTGACCTAATGTTTCAGGGGCTCATTTAAGACAAGTCTTGCCTACGTAGAAAATGTGCAGAGACAACATAGTTCAACCACTCTAACATAAAATGATTCAGAATAGGACTCAAACTCGAACTTTATTTTTGGAAGTTTTGGTGTTTTATGATGTTTTTAGATTTTTGATGATTTTTTTTTTTTTTTTTGGATTTTGGTATTTTAATAAAGATGATACTATGCGTTAGATCCCATGAAGACATAATTCAAGGAATTTACCCCAGTCAAGTATAGGACCAACTTATTATGCACGAGGGGAAGTAGTGAATGAATCCAAAGGATGATCATGAAGAAAAATGGTACTAAATGTCGGTGGTTCCTAGGCCATGGAAAGGATGCCAAAGCTTTATTATGGATGAGTAACATGTGCAAATGGATGAGCGAAGATTGGAAGATTGGATGGAGTAATAGTAGATGGAGGAGCATAAAATAACTATACATGGTGCTTGTTTTCCAGGTTTTCACCATGGTACTTATCCAAAGCACCATCGAAGTGGTGTTGATGGTGTTTTAGCATTGCAACAACTCAAACATAATACAAGTATCCTATCTCTCTTGAAAGGTGAATTTATATTTGAAAGCCTCAAGAAACAACCCCAAGGTCTCTAATGTCAGGTCTTGACAATGCAAAAAACAACTCAGTGATAATGTGAATATGTTGGTAATCACAAGGGTCCTTACAAAAAAAAATGTTGAAGGCTTCAAATACATCAAATATAACAATAATGGTGATTATTTTATGAGTTCTATTCTAACAATATTTCAAAGAAATAGAGAAAGATGTAGGTTTAAGAGAGATATCCAATCTAAAACTAAGATCAATTATGCAAATAATAGAGTGTTCAAGATGGACCAATCTTCCAAAACCAATCCTCGCTTCACCAAAATCAAATCTAGAGTATCGTAAAGACAGTGCAATCTCTACAGGAACTAAATGATTTTAGATTGTAAATATTCAAAGATGCATTCAAACATTCACAATAGAATTTAAGTGTAAAATAGAATAGGCCCAAGCTAACTTTACACAGTAATTCACAATCAACAGATTACCAAAAGTGTGGACCAAAGATTCCTCAACACCTCAAACATTTTATCATAAACAAAAAGGAACTATAACTAATTCTAAGATTAACCATAAAGCATTTACTCAACAAATTAAAAAAGATGAGAAAAAAAAGAACCATGTATGGATAAAATAATACAAAGAAGAGCACCAAAAGACAATGTCTTCACTTGTATTCATTTCACAAAAAACTTGCAACAATTTGAATATCTTCAGCTCTGTATTATCAACAGCTTCTAACAACTACTAGCTACTCAACTATCTTCTATCAACATTTTTGCTATTAACTATTAACCTAAAAAAATAGGAAGAATCCTCTATTTATAGAGTTTCTCATGACATATCGGCCTAGGAGAAAAAATAAAATTAGGGTTTTAATTAGGTTGACCATATAGATCGACCTTATCATTTTAGAACTTCCTAATTTTAACCTTCAATTAAAATAATACAAAGTCGGCCCCAAAAGGTGATTTTTAATTAAATAAAATCTCGACCCAAAAAAGTAGGCATGGCCGACCTGTATTCTTGGGCAACTCAAAAAAAGATTTTTTTTTGCAATGGCGCTAGGTTGGATCGCCTTCCTTGTCCTTATCTTCATCCTCTTTAGAAAGTTCTTTGATTTTTGAAAACACATCCTCCAGGTCAACTGGGTTTGGGATTGGAATGAATTTTACCATTAATTTAATTGTTCTTAATTGTTCTTCATATTTAATGAACACTTTTTCCCATTCTACTTGTAGCCCTTGATATCTATCCAAGTTAAAAATATAGATGGCCACATCCTCAAGTTGAATTTTGACCATAAGCCCATCATTAACTAGAAAATACACTTCATGCCACAACTTTTGCAATTGATTAGCATTTAAATTCTTTTGCCCAAACTTTCTTCTCCTGGTAACAATTTTTAGAAATGTAACACAACTGTCATATATTTCTTTTATTTTACCCTGGATCTTTGACGTATTCTTCATGGTTTTAATTATAAGCTCCTTCCTATAATTCCATACCTCCATCCATTCCATTGACTTGGCTATATCATCAAAGGTGAAAATATCCTTTTTGATGTGTCTCTATAATATTTTTCAATTCATCAATGTTGGTATCATCCAACTTTTGACAATCCGTTGCAAATTGAGAGGCATCCTCCATAAATGATTCAACTTTCTCATAAATGTGTAGTATCTTTCCAATCATCTCATCTCCTCTTTTTCTCACATGTTAAGCCATTACTGGGTGACCTAGGAAGATACCCTCATCCTTTCAATCTCACAAATTGCTTCCTTTGATAGCAATCCTTCAGAAAATGAAGTTCCTTCTCCAGACTGAGCTTGCAAAGGTTTAATTAAATTTTGAATATACCTTTGTATCTCCCTCAAATGCCTTTGCACCTCCTCTTTGTCTTGGGTTTTGTTGTCCAATATTTTCAAAATTGTTTGAACAGACTCCTAGAGGTCTTCCTTTTCTTGCACTTTTATTGTAGGACCAAGGTTAATGTCTTGTACCTTGTAATTTGAAGGCCTGACTTCATCCTTATATTTATCTCTAGCAAGAGTAGCAACATGGAAAACCTTGTTATTAAATTCATCTCTTGCAGGCTTAGAGACTATCCCAGCTTTCTTTCTTTCCATGGGCTGACCCCAACTAGTCAAGAGCTTATCCCAATCAGGAGTTTCCTCCTCAACAACAATTGGCTTTGGCTTCAATCTTTCTTTCAGCCACTTAGGGACATTAGACTCCAATTCTTCTTGAGAAACCTCATGCTCTAACTGATCCTTGGAAGGATGATCTTCAATGTCTTCTTTATCTTTTTCCATTTCATCTTCGTTGTGTTGTCCTTCATTTTTTATCCTTCACATCTAAAATATTAACATGTTCCTTGACTGGGGGTTGGGAGGGAGTTTCCACCATTACCTTTACCCCTTTACTTTGCAATTCTATAACATTTTCTCCTAATTGCCTCCTGAAATCACTCAATTCCCCACTTTTGGGTGTAGGCACATCCTCATATTCCTCTTCTTCTTTAGGATTTTTAGAAACATCCTCCTCTTCATGAACAACTTCCTCATTTATGGGCATATTTTTAAAAGGAGAAATATGAGGAGATTTATTTCCTATAGCTATTCTCTCTATCTCCTATGGAATATCATCATTAGGGGCCTCTTTATTCTTCTCCAGTTCATTCATCATCTCATCAATATCCTCTACATGGAGAGGTTTATGTTTCAAATAATTTCTCCTTATATACACTTGAGGCTTCTCCCATGAAATCTCCACATCAACCAATTTAACGTGGGGAGTGTCAACTTCACCAACCTTGGCCTTTTTGGATTTAGCCATCTTTTTTCCCTCAGTAATAATCCTCCTCCTCTTAGAAGGCTGGGCTTCTTCAGTTCCTTCTTCAATAATCTCCACTAAAGGTTTCCCTACCTTAGCAATGGGCTTCCTCTTCTCTTTACCCTTTTCTTGGCCCTTGGTCCTCCTCTTAATGTGGAATTATGTTTCCTCCATGTCTTCCTCTGAATGAGGCTCAACAATATCATCTTTAGTGATATTTGTTTCTCCTTGTGAGTGAGATTCCAGATCTCCCATCAACTCATAGGTGAACTGGGAGCCATTTGCTTCTAAGTCTAGAATCTTATGTTTCACCCATAACTTGGAGAATTTTAATACAAGAGAATTAAGTATGATCATGTCTAGTATCTCCTCTTCAAACCAATTTACAATAGGAAGTGGCTTGTCCTTGTATAGAAGAAAAGACCTCAAAAACTCCAATCCTCAAAGGAAAACCACCTCCAAAACCTATTTTGTGCATGCCTTTCAAGACAGTATCAAATGATACAACCTACCTAGATACTTCCAACAATATGAGCTTATAAGTTGGATATCTTGGAAGTCTAAAGGGCATTTCCAGTGAATTATGTACTCTGATGTATGAAAATTTTGGAATTTGGATAAACCAATAGCCATACCTCTTGATCAAATCCATAACATCAGATAAAATTATAATATGAATATCATCTTGTAGCATCCTAGTAATATACATTAGAAAAGTATCATTAACTCTTCTATAATTTGAGGTATTGAATTGAAATTGAGAGTACACATCACAGATTATGTCTTTACCCAAGAACCCCTTGTATCTTAGACCTTTATATTTATTCTTATGAGCCAACACGTACACTAGATATGAGGTTATTGTAAATTTACTTGTATCCAACACACTTCTCAGTTGCATATCTAGATTGTCACTTATGATGCCAGCCCAATGATAATGCACTCCCTTAAGAATCTGTGAGATGATCAAGAACATCCATTCTTTAAGCATGAATGAATCATCCAATCCCATGATTCTCCCCAAAAGAGTAATCATGTCATTATACTCTTGCTTAAAATCATCCATATACAACTGTTTAGGCAGCTTGGAGTAGTGTGACTTAGGATTTTCAATCAAAGCACCATTCATGATCTCCAAAGCTTTAGAGGGATCCTTTTGATAAAACTCCTCAACTTTCTTTATATCTATCTTTACCAACTTCTGGTGGGAACCAATATTAAATGTGCCTACAATGAATTCTTTAGTCAAATTTTCCATAACCCTTCCTTGAGGGTCCATAGTAATCCCCTTATCTGAATCATAGTGTTTAGCACACTCTATAACAAGCTTCAAGCACTGAACAAAAGGTGGAAATCTAGTAGCTTGAGCCAACCTTGTGTGTGTGATAATATTGGCTAGAGGAGTTTGTGCATCACCAAACATTCTATGCTTGAAGTCATTGTAGTCAACATGAACCATGTTGGTATCACCTATCTTCCCCAATGTTGAATGAACCTTTGACTCTAGATTTATTCCCTTGAAGTCATACTTCATCTTCTCAGCTCTAGTCAGAGGTCCTTACTTGACTATTTCAGTTGATTTTTCCTTAGTCTCAACACCTTTGCTAGATTCACCTTGCATCTATTCAAAGAAATACAATAATTACCACGTTGTTAAGGATAATACCTCAGTTGTAGCATAAAGTGAATCATTTAAATGCCTATGCAATTCCAAAATCACCTCTAATTAGTGCTAAGATCATTAGAACCAAGTTAAAACCTTTGAAAATGCGTCACAAGAAAAATTTGAGTTTATCCACTTCCCACATATATTAACGATGAAAATTCTTTTGGGGAATCCACCCTCGAGTGGATTTTGCTAAGGACCAATGGCTCGGGGATTTTCCCCATAAGCAGATTTTAGTGAAAATTCTAATACATGGTTAAAAATTGGTCATCAAACATTTAAAATTCCATGAGGGCTTACAACTCATCATTCTTGAGACTCAAGTCAGACTTACCAAAGAAATTTACCACTTCGAGAATTTTCAAGCATGAAGGACTCAGGGAAATCTAGGGTGGGGAGATTTTCGCAAAAAAACCAACTTTGGGGAATCTGCCCTTGGACAAATTCTGTTAAGAACACAGGATTTGAGGAAATTCTGGGAGGGATGAAATTTCATGAAGGAAAAAATTGCCAGGGTTTTTTTATCCACAATGGATTTCCATGAATTTTTGCCTTATCATTTATTTCTTCAAAACCATGAACCTAGTGACATTTTTATCATTCACAATATGCCCTATATTTGAAATCTTTTGCCTCAAACATAAATCTAGATTCGAATTAAATCATCTTCATCAAAACACAAAATATTTCAACATTCACTCCATCATGAAGGATTTGATCACAATCAATTTATTCGAATAAAAAATAGGGTTCAAGGGTGATCACGTTTTATAGTTTCAATTCACATTTCTAGGGCATGAATGAATCTCATTCTTAATCACGGGGGCACATTTCATGAGTGACATGCGGTTTGAATCTAGAATCATAACCTCATTGAAAATATAAGTTCCCTAACCCGATTTCAACCATAGAATTCAAAGAACCCTAGCTCAGGATCGATGTCCTGATTCATTTAAACTCAAAATGATGAAAATTAAAATAATAGCTATTGAGGGAAAAATCCAATACTAAAAAATCGAAAGAAATCCAACAAAGATAATATCAAATGCTAATGATGAAGAAATCTTAAAATTGAATGGTAATATAAAATAAAAGTAATGCTCGAAATGTACCATTAAACCAACAAAAAATGTCAATAAATCCATAAGAAATTACGATAACGTTACCTCTAGTCATGCAAATGTGAAACAATGGCAAGAATCTCACTCAAAAACCCTAGCCAATGATCTTTCAAGTGTAATATCAATCCAAATTCATCCCCACAACAAATGCAAGATTGTCTTCAAAGCATACCTTCAAACACACAACTCAAAATATCATCAAATGAGGAAGCAAGAGTATAAATTTATCCCTAAAAAGAGCAATAGAGAGCAAGTACGATGATAAATACATGACAAGACTTAACACCAAACTTTAGGGATTTGAGGACATGATAAATTTGGGAAAATCTGCCATTGATGGATTTTAACAAACTCCCAAACACCTGGGGAATCTGTCTAGTGGCAGATTTTGTGAAACGTAAATCCTTCAGGGAAATTTGTCAGGGACGGATTTTTGTGAAACTCAACCCTTTGAGAAAACTTTCCAGGAGTGGATTTCCATGAAACTCACCAAAACTTGCATAATTTGATGCCTTAGCAAAATTTTCATTAAGTACCCAAGTTCAAAGCATCATCCAAGAATGAAATGTTGCAAGATAGAACACCCAAAGTGCAGATGGAACCATGAGACTCAATCAAGTGAAGTGAACCCAAATTGCAGAGGAACCTATCCCTTAAGAGGGTCCGTACCTCTAGTGGGGTGTGTGTGCAAAAAGTGACACCAAATGGTGACTTTATTGGGGAAAATTATTCAAATCATTTCGATGACAGACTGGAATCAAGAATCCAAAATTTCTGGTTTTGCTCCTCACATTAGGTCAACCAATAAACTAAAGGTTCAAAACCACTGAACAAGTTAGTCCTTGGTGGGCTGAGAAAATCCAAGTGTGTGTAGATGTATTAATTTCCTTCCCTAAGCTGTTGTGGAAACCGAGTTCAGTCAAGTTAAGCTACATAAAGATTCTAACTCCAAAAGTAACCTGGATAGGGCCTCGCTGCCAATTAGGCATCCATATCCCTGATGCGGTTATCGTTGTGATTCTCCCAAACATAGCTCTATTGCCAGTTAGGCGTCTAGAGCCTCGATAGAGTTATTTCCATCCCCCTGATAGTTTGAATTCCCTCTTGTTTTTTTTCTTCAAATTTTCTCTTTTCTTTTCACTTCTCTTCTTTCAACCTGTAAGTAATGAATCTCACACTCAGGGCTGAGAATCATAGTGGCACTGAAACATAATATATGATTTTTCACTTAACAAGACCTTACAAGGACCCTAACAACATCCTCGGGATTCTTAAGGTGTGTGTAAGATGTGAGATTTGATCATATTCAGGAACTAACTAAATCCAATGACTTATCCACTTTATACGTTTAAAGCATGTGATACCAAGTAGAGGATTTCTACCATCCCATTCAGAAAATTAATTAGAGTTTGTAAAGGAAATAATTAAAGCATACCTAGATAGATAATTGTGCAGATTAGACACTTCCCAAAACAAAAGACCAAGAAAACCCCAAAACCAAAACAAAGAAAGCAAATCAACCTAGCCTAACCACAACAAAATAAAAAATAAACTGAAGCAGATAAAACCAAGAGAAAGCAATGCCTAAACTAACTATTTACAAGGATGAGCTGAAACAACATGGCAAGGAAATAATGCTTTAAATAATACCCATTGATTGGTGTAACATTAGAATAAATATTCTTGATAAGATATACAACTAGAATGAACAATTGTTAATCCTAATCTAAATCAAAACTAATCTAAAAATCAAACAATAAAGAACGAATATGAAAACATGATAAAAACTAAACAAACTGAATTGATCTCACCGAATATGCATTCATTCCTTCGAATTATCTCCATTGCTCTTCTCCATTTTTCCTTTTTAGTATTCTTGCCCTCAGATTTATGTGTTTGAATGCAAGTATAGCTGTGTTGAATGTCTAAGAAAAATATCGAAGATTGTTTCTTCTCAAAAATGTATAATGATTTCAGGAGGAGGAATAATGATAATGACAGGCCATTTTATAGATTTTGTGTTTTCGAACGATCGGCTCAGATTGAAAGAGAGATCAACGGATGAGATTGATGAATGCCATGCGATGTGAGTTCTATCTCAGATAGAACGTGAGTTAGAACACGAGTTAGGAAAGACTAAAAATAGAACAAGATCTTAATCTTCAGTTAAGAATCTTTGAAAATAGAAGAAATAGACTTTGAATGTCAAAGTCAAAGTCAAAACTCGAAGATGAGGAATTCGAATGCATAATTAAATTATATAATTAAATAAAAGATATTTAATTAATAGATGCATACATGCATATGAGTTAGAACTAGTTAATCGACTAGTTGTGACAGAGAGTCTTCTTGCAGAGATGATCAGCAGTTAAATTCAGAGATAACTCGAGAACTAAAAATAGATCTTGAGTTAGAAGGTGAGTGAATGATTTAGATAACTGAATGATAGAGGAATGTGACATAAATGAATTAAATGTGAATTAAATGTTAATCTAATTCAACATTCAAAAATAGAAGATTTAATTAAATAAATAAAAATAATTTTTTGACTTTTGAAAAGGGTGGAATTGAATAATTAAATATTAAATATTTAATTATAGTTGAAAAAGGGGGTTAAATGAATAATTAAATAAAGATATTTAATTATAGTTGAAAAGTATGATAAAGGGGGTAATTAAATAATAAATTATTTAATTGACAGATAAATGATTTAATAATTAATTACTGAATTAATTAAATAGGGATATTTAATTTAATAGAGGAAATATGTGTTAGAAAAGTTAATTAAATAATTGACATTATTTAATCATGACCATGAACTATAGAAAATTATGTCGAATATGTACTCGCAGGCCTAGACCAATTTTTGGTATCTATAGTTTGCCCCTCTTTGATACAATGTTGGTATGATGTTCTGTCAAAGAAAATATGCCCCGATCGTGCCCCAACATGAAACAGGGTAAGGTATGCCCCCTCGGGAAAATTGACATTTTTTGAAAAGCTTCAAAAAAATCAAGAAATATTCCCGATAAGTCAATTTGGTAGTCATAAATGCTATGGAGTCGACGAAATTGAATTTGGAGATGTTTCGGACGAATACGGGTTGTTGGAAGTTGAAAGGCTAAGCGGCCAATAGAGAAGGTTTGAAGAAATGCCATTTCTAACCCACCTATAAATAGGAATTAGGGCTAAAATCAAGTCATTTGCACTCTGAGGAGGTAGAAAAAGAGGAGTTTTTGCTCTGACTAGCGGACGAAGTGGATCCTATTCCACACACTAGGCATCGAGGATATTAGATTCGGACTTTCAGGAGGCCAGCTGACACAGGACCACCGGTATGTATTCGAAAACAAACCCTTGAAATTATTTTTTTGCACGTTTTTCTAGGCATAGAAAACTAATCAAGCAAATGCAGTGTGTTGTAAATGATGCATATGCCGTCGTATTCGCCACATCTAACTGTGAAATGACGCATCTGCTAAAACACGCTTGGGCTAGATTAGGCATATAGGGGAATGAACGCATTTGAAGAATAATGCATCGCATGTGTATACATGCAATGCATCTACATTAGGGTTAAACGCATGTGGTGTACTGCACCACATAGGAATAGAAATGCATTGCATTTGTTTGAATGCAACACATGCAATAGAAAGTTAGAAAATGAACCGCATGTGCGAAAATGCACCGCATGTGGTTTTTGTGAACCGCATGTGCATTAGTCGGAAAGGGGTTTTTGGAGAAAATACAACGCATATGTAATATGCACCACATATGAGGCACTGTGCAACGCATTTGTAAATGTGAGCCGCATTTGATTGGTAAAATTTTTGAAAAAATTTTCCAAGGAAAATTTGAAAAAAGCTGACACCATGGTTAAATTGCAAGTGGTGATAGATCCTATTTACATGTGGGAGTCATGACCAGACACATTTGACCTGAGAGACAGGTTGAGCACTGTAGAGATTCGACTTCTATGAAAGCTAGGCCTACGTCACTATTTGTCGATGCCTGCCATTCGGGCAAACAGGGGGATGTTGACGACACTTTGTGAGCGATGGCATTCTGAGACATCGTCATTTCATTTACCGACTGGGGAGGCTACTATCACATTGGAGGATGTGTAAGAGATTCTAAGACTGCCTATTAGAGTTGAGTGGGTTATGTACGATACCCAATGAGGATTGATAGAGTTAGCACGATTTTATCAGGTGGATGACATCAGTAGGCTCGGGATTGAGCATTACGAGATTAGATGGCCAGTACTAGCAGACATATATGACATGATCGACTGTATCCTATGTACATTGATTGGAGGGATTGTGCTTCCAGACAGAAGGGGTCACAAATTTCTAGTGGGATGGGGAGCTATGCTGGTCAACATGTTGGAGAGCGAGACGAGATATGCATGGGGTCCATGTTTACTCGGCATGTTATATTTTCATCTTCATGACATCGCCTACAGAGATGCACAGTCATTGAGATGTGGGATGACACTTTTGATGGTATGGGGTTGGGAGAGGATAGCCATCTTTTGTCCTCCAGTTACAGTAGAGAGAGAGGAGAGATACCCATATGTGTTTCAATATACAGGGCAGATTACACAGACCCATGTGGGTGTCACAGGATACTGGCGACATGCTCTAGACATTCTTGATCAGTTCACATGGAGACCTTACATGGATTGTGAGGAGTGGGTGGACGAGGATATACATTTTCCATTCTACCGACAGACAAAGTATCTCTTTGGGAGGACTGTTTCGAGTGTTCATATCATTGAGCAACATCTGCCAGATAGAGTGCTGAGACAGTTTGGGGAGGTTCAGGATGAGCCTTGGGGTAGAGCAGAGTTTGCTCGGTCATCGAGAGAGGTTCCATGATGGGGACCCATGATTCCAATAGCTACTGTGGAGGCAGACATATAGGCACTTCAGCCAGTACAGTGGGGATGGAGAGGTGGATTAGCAGATCCAGGGACCACGGCCACATATGATGCATGGTGGGCAGTGCATCGCCCGATTCCTTATATAGATCCGGACTAGCCAGCACTAGTTGAGAGATGAGGCACAGGGCCGAGAGGACATCAGAGAGGTGGGGGTTCCAGAGTTGGTGGTAGAGGTGATGGAGATGATGGTAGAGGTGGAGGTAGAGGCAGGAGATGAGGACGGAGAGGACGGAGAGGGGTCAAGTAGGTGGAGATGCACCTATACAGGAGGCAGCAATAGTTGATGTATCGACGATAGATATCGGAGGTAGAGTGGATGTACAGGTTGGGGGTGAGCATGCTGTAGCAGAGGTAGTGGTTGAGGAGCACATAGAGGTTAATGTTGGAGTAGCAGATGTTGTAGAGGATTTTGATGCAGACATGGATGTGGCTATAGAACCTCTAGGTATTTTGGAAAGATATGGAGAGGAGGATATTGAGGATGATGTTGAGGAGGCACCGATGGAGGAGCAGGAGAGATAGCTCAGAGATCGGATAGTAGAGGGGAGACGGGATGAGGATGGTCCTAGGGATGGTGACAGGGAGGCTTTGGAGGAGAGACTCAGACTTATGACTGTAGAGTTTGAGGCGATGAGACTAGAGTTAGACAATGCCTACATGGAGAGGGATAGTGCATATGCAGAGAGGGACAGTGCATACACCGAGAGGGACAGTGCACGTACAGAGAGGGACAGTGCTCTCATGGAGAGAGACCAGGCTATTGCATAGAGACATGAGATAGAGCAGCAGTTCGCAAGGGTTAGACGCCTTTGTAGTGGGTCTTCATCTGATGGCATGGTACGAGAGTTAGCTAGATCGGTGGAGAGAGCCATTTACTACAGGGATTTGTATGAGGCCGCAGTGCCAGTAGAGAGACAGGCTCCTACATTTTCAGAGGTGCGTAGTTAGGGCAGGAGTCATACTTAGAGTCAGAGGACATAGAGTACAGAGGGGGTGGCAGGACCACTAAGGACAGGTCCATATGATAGGCCTTCCACCTCATAGAGGCCACCTTCGAGTCTCTTCCCACCACCATCACCACTTGACAGTAGGGGTAGCGGGACACGATGACAGGTATATGTAGACATTTGTATTTTGATCAGAGAGCCTGCAAGTTCATGTTGTATTTATTGATACATTCAAACATTGTACTGTGACACACTATTTTGAGCGATATATATATATATGATTTTGGTGGCTTCTACATGATATGTATCTATGTTATGGATGATGCTTTATTTCTACATGATTATGTTTCCTAGATGATGTATATACACGTGTTATGAATGAAATGTTTCTACATGGTTATGAGTTATGAATTTTATAATGATGTTATGGATGATTCTTTACTTATGATAATGAATGCAATGTTCTATATGATGCTTATTTATATGTGATGGTAATATGTACATGCAATGTTTACTTTATATGATGATGCAATGCCTATTATGTAATGATGTGAAATGCAATGCAACTATGTGAAATGTATGATAATGCATAATGATCTAATGTTGTTATTGTCTCACAGGACCTTATCTTAATGTCAAAGAAGAGAAATGTTAGGATGAAATCAATTCAGAATATTAATAAGAAATAATTAAAGTGTGATTGACGGAGAAAAAGATAGAATGACAGTTGATTGATTGAGAAAAAGATATAATCTTCGATATATTACCAAATACGCTATACTTGCTTGTTATCATCATTGGGTGGGACATGACACAGATGGATAGTACACACTATGATATGAGATAGACCATAGTGCACAAAGTTATCCACCTATGAAAAATAGATAGTCGTAGACAAGGAGTGTCTTAACTCAGACTAAGGACAAGATGCCCTAGTCGTTTTGTCGAGACAAACCACATATAGCAGACAAATAAAAGATGGGTCATGAGACGTCATTGCTCCTCTAAATCCTTGATAGGAAATCCTTGAGGAAACTAGTAACATGACTCAAAAACCAATGTTAAAAAGACAGTTGATAGATAGCAGCCAAAGAAAAAGAGTCCTGAGACATTGTTGCTTCTCTAAATCCTTCAAGGGACATCCTTGAGAAAGCTAGTAACAGGATCTTGCACAAATCGATAAAAAGATAAGACAAAATAAGATATAAAGTCATAAAGCCAAATAAATGTATTCGCCAAAACTTGATCTTGTGGGATGATTTGATGTTGATGTTTGACATAGCGTAATGTGAGAGAATGACACATACCGCATAAGACGTTGAGTCTGGTTTCGACTTGGTGACTTCTGTATAAGGCATGACAAAGCTTGGTTTCAGAAAGACACGTGTCGTATAAGATGTTGGAGTCTGATGATGTTGAAGTGACAAGCCACATGAGACTATGACAATTTGATGACGTCTGTTGACAAGAAAGACATATCTTGTGTAAGACATAGGTTGATCGCTTTGACAATTTGTTGGATATTGACTTGATGATAGTTGAGACATTTTTCCTTGTTGATGCATGACTTGTTTTGATTCCTTGACTGATAAAAGTGTGTGTAGATAGTGTATGACATAAGATGATACCCTAAACTATGATATGCAACTTGTGTGATAGTGATTGTGAATGAACCCTATTGGACTGACCTAGTGTGGTCTCGGGAGCTCATCAATTGATTAGCCTTGCCTATGTTGTACACACAGAGACCTCATAGTTCGACATGACCAATGACTTTGTATGTACAAAGAGTCATGATTTAAATGTGTGTGATACATGACCAACCTAGACTAACAGACCTAATGCCTCGGGGGCACATCGATTGATGGCCTTGCCTACATCCCAGTCGCAGAGGCAACGTAGTTCGACTAAAGTCTACGACTGACTTAACATGACTGACTTGACATGATGGACTTGACATGATGGACTTTATTTTTGAGATTTTCTGACATTATTTGATTGGTTTGGATTTTTGGAGTTTTCTAATGTTTTTGGGATTTTTCAGGATAATTTCGATGGTGTGACATTATGTACAAGGTGTTAGGGTATGGAACAAGGATTTGTCCCCAGTCGGGAAGATGTTTGGAAAATGGAGTAGGTAATGTGATGGAATGGATGTTTAGATGTCAATCATTCCAAATGATGGATAGGAAAACCATTTATTATGAGTGATGGTGAAAAAGTTTGATTAGAATGATGGTAGACAGAAGAGCGAGCTTGACTACACATGGTGCCTATTTGCCAAGTTTTCACCATGGTACTTATCCGTAGTGCCACCGAAGCAGTTTTCACTAGTGGATGGATTTATTTCTCTTTACTTTTTTTGATTTTCATAATTTTTTTGGTGTTACAAAGATGCTTGTTTACCAGGTTTTCATCTAGGTAACCATTTTTTTTGTTTTTTCCAGATTAAGACACGGATTCTCAGGGACTAAGCATAGAACCTCTTTAGATGCAGATTGTTGATAGGGGACAAAAGCAACTCTCCTTTAGGAGTAGAGAGTTGGTATGCTCCTGATCCAAAGGCTTCTGTGACAATATAGGGCCCCAACTAGTTAGGCTCGAACTTACCTAGTTTCTCTCTTTCAACATGGTTCTTAGGATTCTCCATTAATACCAGGTCACCAATGTCAAAGTGTCTATTGAGAACCTTCCTATTGTAACTACGACGAAGATGATTTTGATATGCTTGCAAATGATCTAATGCTTTTTGTCTTCTTTCATCCAATAGTTCTAGCTCTTGTAACCTAGAGACACGGTATTCTTCATCGTCGATATGACCCTTCAAGGATACCCATAGAGAAGGTATTTCAACCTCAATAGGTAAGATAGCTTCAGACCCAAATATGAGGGAATATGGAGTGGTGTTGGTGGGAGTACGGATGCTTGTGCGGTAAGCCCATAAGGTAGGATTAAGCTGTAGGTGCCAGTCATGACCAACGTCATTGACAGTCTTCTTAAGGATTCTAAAAATTGTCTTATTAGATGCCTCAGCTTGGCCATTACCTTGTGGGTAATACAGGGTGGAGAAATGGTGTTTGATGTGGAATTCTTCACATAAATGGCGTACTTCTTCATTCTTGAATGGGCGGCCATTGTCTGTGATTATGGATTGGGGTACACCATATCGACAAATGCTATAGTTTAGGATAAACTTAGATATTTGTGTGTCGGTTATGTATGTCATGGGAATAGCTTCAATCCACTTGGTGAAGTATTCGGTGGCGGTGATGATGAATTTGTGGCCATTGGATGATGAATTAGTGTATTTTACCTATGAGGTCAAGTCCCCATTGGGCGAAGGGCCATGGTGAAGTAATTGGATGAAGTTCTTGCGCTGATACTCTTATCAAGTCTCCATGTATTTGACATTGTCTACATTTCTTTACAAAGATGTATGAGTCTTTCTCCATCGTAGGCCAATAGTAACCTAGTCTCATAATCTTGTGGGCTAGAGTAGGACCACTCGAATGAGATCCGCATATACCCTTGTGCACTGCTCGCAAAGTTGTTTGTGCTTATTCAGCATCAAGACATCTCATAAGGGCGTTATCTAAGGTGTGTCTATACAGGGTTTCTTCGATGATGGTGTACTTGGCTAACTTTCAGATGAAGGTCCAATGTTGGTTATTGGACAAGTCTTGAGGTAGGGTTTGGTCAGTGAGGTAATCGAATATGTCTTTATACCAAGGATACATAGGACCGACAATGGTACACACTATCGCAGTATCAAGGACATCATAAGCGGGGACCAACAGTTGTTCAACCAAAAAATCAAACTTAGGCACATTACTCAGAATATCCAACAAGGAACCCACGGTTGCCATTGCATCTGTAGCTCTATTCTAGATACATGGTATTTGTTGAAAAGTTATGTCTTTGAAATACTGTTTGAAACTATCTGCCATTCACTTGTATGGTGCAAGCTTCTCATCCTTAGTCTCGTAGTCATCATTTACCTATCGGATTAGAAGTTGAGAGTTGCCAAAAACATGTAGGCTCTTAATTGCCCATTGAACTACCATTTTCAACCCTGTCACTAGAGGTTCATATTCTGCTATATTTTTGGTTCAAGGAAATGCAATCCTAAATGATTTGGGAATGGTATCACCTTGAGGTGTGACAAATAAGATACCAGCTCCTGAACCACGATTTGTGTGTGACCCATCAAAGTACAGTTTCCATTATGTTTTAATGTCAATGTTGAAGAGAAATTCATCTGGAAAATCTACCACTAATGGATGGTCTACCTTTATAGGTGCATCAGCTAGTTGATCTGCAATCACCTGTCCTTTTATAGCCTTCCTTTTGACATACTGAATGTCATACTCACTAAGTATCATGACCCATTTAGCCAATTGGCCTGTTAAAGCTGCCTTACTTAGGAGGTATTTAAGTGGATCAATCTTTGCAATTAGCATTGTTTGTCGATTGAGCATATAGTGCCGAAGTTTTTGGGTAGCAAAGACTACCGCAAGATAGGCACGTTCTATGCTTCTATAATTCAATTCATAGCCCACTAAGGTACGACTGATATAATAGACTACTCTCTCATGACCTTGATCATCGTATTGTGCGAGAAGAGCCCCTAATGCCGACTAAGTTGCTGAGATGTAAAGTATCAATGGTTTTCCCTCTATAGGTGGCATTAAGACTGGTGGAGTAAGCAAATAGTCCTTGATTTGCTGGAAGGCCTCGTGACATTTAAGGGTCCATACAAATGGCACTCCTTTCTTGAGTAGATGCTGAAATGGATGTATTTTATCCGCCAATTGTACTATGAAACGTCTAATTGACTGTAATCTCCCTTGTAAGGTTCTGAGTTGACCAATACTGACTGGAGGAGGAATTTCTATGATAGCTCTTACCTTCTTTGGATCTACTTCAATGCCTCTGCGAGAGATGATATACCCTAATAGTTTCCCTGATTTGACTCCAAAGACACACTTCTTCGGATTTAGCCTGACATTGTAATTCTCCAGCCTTTGGAATATCTTGTCTAAGACTTTCAAATGATGTTCCCTTGTTTCTGATTTTGCTATGATGTCATCTACATAATCTTCCATGAAAGTATGTACAAAGTCATGGAAAATTGTAGTCATGGCCCTCTGATAGGTAGCTCCTACATTCTTAAGGCCAAACGACATAACATTCCAATAGTATGTGCCCCATGGACACGTAAACGCTATTTTGTGTTGGTCTTCAGGTGCTATTTTAATCTGGTTATATCCAAAGAAACCATCCATGAGGGATAGCATCTCGTAGCCTACTATAAGGTCTACTATCATGTTGATATTCGACAAAGGAAAGTCATCCTTAGGACATGCCTTCTTGATGTCTCTAAAGTCAGTGCAAATGCAAATGCCCCTAGTTGGCTTAGTCACTGGTACAAGATTTGATATCCAATCCACATAGTCTATTGTCCTTATGAATCCTACATCCAAAAGTTTCTTAAGTTCTACCTTGACCAATAGAGCAATTTGCGGATAAATCTTCCTCAACTTCTGCTTGCCTGGCTTAATACCTAGCTATAGTGGTAAATGATGCAATATTAGGTTTGGATCTAGCCCAGGCATGCCAACATATGACCATGCAAAGTTTATTTGTCTCTTTGTGAAGAAGTCTTTAAACTCATGTTTTTCTGTCTCTGTTAAAGAAGCTACAAAATATACCTTCCGAGGATTCTCTTCTGTACCTATGTTGACTTCAACAAATTCTTCTACTAGCATCGGTGACTTTTCCTATTCAAAGGGGAGAATATTTAAACCTCTATCCTTGGGTGCCTCAAAGAGGTTTTCGCCCTCGGATATGTCCTTTCTTTTGAATTTTTCATCGTCCAAAGGCGCCTTTCGGTTTTCACCTAGGGACTCATCATTTTTATTTTCATTGTCTTTTTTCTTTTCATTCTCATTTTTGCGACTAGAGGTGTAAATAGACTCCCCGAAATATGCTTTATCGTCCAAGTCTATGGTAAAACCTGCCTTATGATCCCCTCTTGGTATACCTTCTCTAAGTCCCATGAATTCAGCAATTGCTTCATCATTCTCGAATGTATCTATGATAGGTGTACCTTGTTGATCCCAGTGGATAAGTTCGGGATAGATAAGGGGCATGTCATCATCAGAGTTCCTAAAGGTAGCTGTAGACAAGGTGAGTATAGAATGATTGACATAGTCACTGAAGTTTTGGACCAAATCCTTCTTGTTCTTTCTCCTAGGGGGAGGAATGCTCTGATGTGGGACTATAGTGAGGGCGGATTCGTCAGAAGATGGTTGATTAGGTGCCCAAGATGAATGATCAAGGGTTTCCCAATAATAGTTCTCTTGCCATTCTGCCTTTGACAAATGTTTCTTAGGACGAGGACTAGATTGTTTTGGTATGGGTTTCACATTGAGGTCCAATTCTCCAAATAGGGCATCGATATTCATGGTGCTAGTAGATGAAAGGGATTCCCATTCATCATTTCTAGAGTAAGGGGATTCATCATAAATTGGAGGTTTGTCGTAGATTGGGAGTTTGTCGAAAACTGGGGGTAGTGGTTCATGAGATGTCTCGATGCTAGCATATTCATCCACTTCCTCTTGAAATGATGATGAAGTACTAGGACACCCAATTCTAAGCGGTTGACACCCTAGCCCTAGATATTTCGATCGTGGGTAGACAGTAATCGGTTCCGTCCTTCCATTCTGGTAGAGTCCTAACCCACTATGCCTGTCATAGCCTTCCTTTTGTATTATCTTAAATCCTTTTCCATATTGGTCCTTGGCTATTTGAATAGATGGGGAGGGGTATTCATGTTCTTCTTGACACAACTAGGAATCACCTTGATCCACAATTTCTTCACTTAACTCTCCCCATTTGGTTAATGTCGTTGTAGGGGGAACATGAAATGTGACCATTGACTGTCTTCTATCCGCCATGGGTAGGCCATATGCCTTAGGTGGAATCAGTTCAGTAACACAGTATGATGCCTTTATGTGATATTCGCCATAGCCCTTGTCTTGGATCTTGAGTTTAGGAGTGGATGATGGTGGTTGGAATGAAATGGACTTAGTGAGACGTGATGGGTCAACGTATTGGGATAGAGTGGTTGATGAGGCCTCTTGGTTAATGGGTACTTGTCATGGTAGAAGGTCCCTTAGGCTTGTACAATATTGGAAAGGATCTGGACCACCATCAATAGTGATCTCAGTGCCATTATAGGGGAACTTGAGACATTGATGGTATGTTGAAGGTACGGTTCTCATTGCGTGTATCCAAGGTCTACCTAACAACAAGTTGTATGGAAGGGTGAGATCCAAGACTTGGAAGCTGGTGCTCAAGATTGCTGGGCCAATTCTGATAGGGAGCCTTACAACTCCTTTGGATGACCTTTCTTCATCATCATAAGCCTTAATGACTATACTTTTGGAAGTGTCTACACAGTCTTCTGAGAATCCTAATGCCTTAACCAATTTAAGGGTACATAGGTTCAAACCTGCTCCTCCATCTACCCAAACTCGTCGGACTTTGTTTTGATGGATTAAGACTTCTAGATGTAAGGGGTCATTATGATCTGACTTTTTAGTTGAGTAGTCCTGTTGAGAAAATGTTGTATGGTGCGAGTTGGTCAAATATCCCACCATTTCCTCAAAATGATTGACATCCAAGTCTATAGGAATAGTTGTATTATGTAGAGCTTTGTCAAGGATAGATCGATGCTAAGCTGATAAGGTCAACAATTCCAAGATAGATATTTGGGCGGGGGTTTTACTCAATTGATCGAGAAGGTTGTACTTGAACTTGGAGGCTTGAGTAGATGGCTCTGAAGAAGGACCAGGAATAGTAATCTTAGTTCTATGTGTGTTTACATTACATTCTGGATTCTTCTTAATGGTGAAGGTATTGACATTCTCGTTTGTGGCTCGAAGGTGGTTTATGGTCTTTCCTTTACCATAGTCATAGTTGGTATTGTTATAGTTGGCCGATGGATTACTTGGGGGTCCCGAACTGGAGGATTTTCCTTTTGTGTGGTCATGTAATGGGTCCGTGAAGACCTTATGATCACTATTCTTAGTGTTTTTCTGCCCACCAACCTCTATGGTTCCATTTTCAACAAAGTCTTGTATGATGTTCTTGAGTTGACGACATTGTTGGAGGTTGTGCCCTTTTGTTCGATGATAGTCACAAAAAGAGTTATCATCCCACCATGAAGGTTTGAACTGTCCAGGATCATACTCTCTTGGTTCCAAAGGTTTGATGAGATTATGCTTAATCAATTCTTTGAAGATAGTCTCGATTGGTTATCCCAAAGGTGTAAATTCACGTGTAGGAAATCTCCTTTGTTGTGGTCTTTGTTGTTGTGAATTTTGGACATAGTTAGCTTGTTGATTTGGACTATTCATCATGTCTTGATTGGGATTGTAACCCCTAAGGGTGATAACTGGTCCTGTATGTATGTGTTTAGCATCAACAATGCTGTCATTTGTAACATTCTTGTTCCTAGAGCAGAATTTATTTCTATCATTTGGCACGTTTTGATGTTGGACAACCTGATTTCTGCTTGGTACTTTCATTTCTCCTTTGTCTATAAGGCCCTTCTCAAGGATGATTCCTTTTTGTACTAAGTCTAAGAATGAATTACAACAATGTACCCTTAGATCACTTCGTAATTTGGGGTTGATATTCTCTAGGAATATTGTGACCTTTTGTTTTTTCAGTATTTCAACTGGACACCTACTAGCTAGACTTCGCCATCTTTGGAAGAAGGTGGTGAAATTTTTGCCATCTTCTTGTGTCGTGTGGCACAAGGTTGCAATTGTTACCTCATTGTCTATATTAAAGGCGAAATGTTCGATAAACTTCTCAGCTAATTCGCCCCAAGATTGTATACCATATGGTAATTTAGAGAAACATTCCAGTCCTATCCCGACAAGGGTTCGTGGAAATAGTCTCATTAAGTAGGTGGGGTCGTACGATATGTCCATGCATGCTATTGAGAACTCTATAATGTGTTCTATAGGATTCTTTTTCCCATTATACTTAGGCAAAACCGGTATATTGTATCCATGGGGGAAAGGTGTCATATAGAGTGCTTTATCAAATGGACATGGACATAGGTCTTGTGCTGAGATAGTTCATTTTCTGAACACAGACATGTTGTCCATCTGCTGTTGAAGAGCTTGCATTTTGTTTTGAAGGACATCAACTTGTGTCAAAGACATGGTGTTCATGTTATTTGGATCAATATAGGTGTTCTTATATGACATGTTTTGTGATGGGTTATGATTGGGCGAGGGAATATATCCTGTCAAAATGTTCTGATTCAGGATAGGGATATTTCCTGTTTGAATGGCCTGAATTGGTATCGGAATGCTTCCTGTCTGAATTGTCTAATTTGGTATAGGTATGCTTCTTGTCTGAATGATTTGGTTTGGTATAGGTATATTCCCGCCAACTTTGGTTCTTTTACCAGTCATGTTGGTGCCAAAGGGGTTGGGGGAAGTTGCTCCCGCAGTGAATTGTAAACCTTGTGTTATGTTAAAAGGAGTTGTGTTTACAATTGATGATGTTTGTGTTGGTATCCCTATTGGTATCACTACGGTTATTTGGGGAATAGACATAGTCGACGTTGCAGTTTGGGATGGTTGGGTTGACTGTGTTTGCAAGGTACGAATATCAAATCCTATGGGTAGTTTAGCACCGTCGGCTAACAATTTTGCTAGATAGCGTTGAGGATCATTTAGCAAACATTCATCCATAAAGGATGTGAATTCAGGATCTTGAACTGTTGCATCTATGTCTTCTATGTAAATCTAACCATGCGTGTCTCTAGTGACATGTTTTTCTAGAGAAGGCTAGTGTGGTCGTTTACTTCCAGATGGTTGGTTTCCGAACGGGTTGATGAATTCATTGGGGTCTGTCATTGCTTTGTGTTTCTTTTGGGATGTTGTTTTGACCATGAAAGATGTTGCTCAAAATGGGGAATGCAGATTAGTTCTAAAACTGATATGACCTATGTCTATGTTTTTGGATTTTTTTGACACTAAATGACGTTGCTAAAATGGTTCTAACAAGATGTATACTAAGATGACGTGTGACAGGACGAACAATATGCAAAATGTGAGTAGATTATGATGATAAATGAGTCTAAGATGAGTATAACCTACCACCTAATGGACTAAATACATGCAAAGACTTGTTTTTGACCAAGGAACTTGACGGTATGACAATGATGGTAACTAAGACCTTTACTATAGCTAAGATGGATATGACACCTAATGATGTTAACTAAGACGTATATGACACCTAATGATGGTAACTAAGACGTATATGACACCTAATGATGCAAGCTTTTGAGCAAAATTTTAGTTTCTAATCCAAGGTTGACCCTAAAAACCTAAAGCAAAAAGTGACAAAGATGTTTCAGACTCAGCTCACGATTTTTGATGTTTTTTGTTGACAGGAAAATGCGGTTCACAATACAGTTGCGGTTCAGGATTTCTCAGATGCATTTTTTGATAGTGTATGCAATTTTCCTAACAGTTGCAATTTTTCTATGACAAATGCGGCTTACTAAGACACATGCGGTTTACAAACTGACAGATGCGATTTAATGGGACACATGCGGTTTAAAAACTGATAGATGCGGCTTGCATGAACACATGCGACTCAGGATGTGACAGTTGCGACTCGTGATATGCAGACCATGAAAAGTGGATGTTTTGACAGCTAGATGCAGCGTTTCCCCTAACATATGCGACTCTCTATGGCACATGCGGTGATTAAATTGACAATTGCGACTCTATTTTTTGATTGTTTGAAATTTTCCCAAAATTTATTGACTGACTTTGGTTGTTTGATCAAGATTTTGATGAATACAGTAAACAACAAACATAGCAATCAATGTATTTTCAATTTTGTGATGGGAGGATTGTTTAAGACTCGAAAACATGTACAACCTAGGCTTTTAGGATAATATTTGTTGAATTCTTACTTGGATTTCTCCAGCTACACATATTTATGGTGAATGACTAGTAGCTTGACCCCCTTGGCTCCCCTCGATGACACTCACTTATACGGGGTAGCCAAGCTACTATATCCATGAAACTCCCATGGCATACATTTCATTTCCACACATAAACCGTAAATATGTAAGACGGCTTCACAGGGCCGACCCTGCTGCACCAACAAATAGGTAGGATTTTGGTAACTCTACAACAAGGTGTTTAATAAGGGCATTTCGTTCGTGGGACACTATCCAACATCGACGAGAGTCCATTTCTATCCATCTCGTTGGAATAGTGCGCGTGATTCATGGGGTTTCCCCAAGAATCCTCTTTTATATATCGGTTGGAAGTCACTTGGCTTTAGCGTGTTACCGGTCTAAGTTGTCTTAGGGTGAGTACTTTTTCCCACCAAGATAGGCCCAAGTTCTAGAGTCAGCAACCATTTCTCTTACACCCAAGATCGCATGATTGTGCAAGGGGAGAGGATACTTTGGTGTACTGAATCATAAGGGTTTACCGATATGTGCAAAGCACCAAACAAAGAAGACAGTGGTTCTTTTTAATCCAAATGACAATTTTCTATCTATCAATCAGAAAATTCATTTTAAGCTCCACGATAATTGTCTATCTACCAAAGAAAACTTGCTAAATAAATAAACACATAGGCATTAGGTCTTGCATGCAAATTTATCAATAGTTTATGGTCTTCAGCTTTCGTCCTGCAAAAAATTGTCTTAGGTTTTGAAATGTCTTCAAAGCTTCATCTTGCAAACACTATGTTATTCCCCCTTAACACAACTGACACAAATATTAGCGAAAACCCAAACAAGCTAATAAAAATGAAAAGTGAAAATATGGATGCATGGAAATTGATAAAAAAGAGAAAAAGTGTTACCAGCCAGATGCGGCTTTTTGAGCCACAGATGTGGTTCGACTGTTGATAGGCGGATGCGGTTCACAAATTTGTTGATAGGCGGATGCGGTTCGTGACTTTGTGGATGCAATTCATGATGACAGATGCGTCACTATTTTTGACAGATGCGGCTCTCTAATATAAATGTGTCATTTCCCTAAACAAATGCGGTGCACCGTACGGAAAATCTGCAAAAACCAAAAAACAACAAACGAAAAAATGAAAAAATGAAAAAAAGATGCACGGATTTTGAAGTGTGTTCACGTCGGGTTCACCAAATGTAACATTAGAATAAATCTTCTTGATAAGATCTGCAACTAGAATGAACAATTGTTAATCCTAATCTAAATCAAAACTAATCTAAAAATCAAACAATAAAGAACGAATATGAAAACATGATAAAAACAAAACAAATTGAATTGATCTCATCAAATATGCATTCATTCCTTCGAATTATCTCCATTGCTCTTCTCCATTTTTCCTTTTTAGTATTCTTGCCCTCAGATTTATGTGTTTGAATGCAAGTATAGCTGTGTTGAATGTCTAAGCAAAATATCGAAGATTGTTTCTTCTCAAAAATGTATAATGATTTCGGGAGGAGGAATAATGATAATGACAGGCCATTTTATAGATTTTGTGTTTTCGAACGATCAACTCAGATTGAAAGAGAGATCGATGGATGAGATTGATGAATGCCATGCGATGTGAGTTCTGTCTCAGATAGAACATGAGTTAGAACATGAGTTAGGAAGACTAAAAATAGAACAAGATCTTAATCTTCAGTTAAGAATCTTCGAAAATAGAAGAAATAGACTTTGAATGTCAAAGACAAAGTCAAAACTCGAAGATGAGGAATTCAAATGCATAATTAAATTAATTAATTAAATAAAATATATTTAATTAATAGATGCATACATGCATATGAGTTAGAACTAGTTAATCGACTAGTTGTGACAGAGAGTCTTCCTGTAGAGATGATCAGTAGTTAAATTCAGAGATAACTCGAGAACTAAAAATAGATCTTGAGTTAGAAGGTGAGTGAATGATTTAGATAACTAAATGATAGAGGAATGTGACATAAATGAATTAAATGTGAATTATATGTTAATTTAATTCAACATTCAAAAATAGAAGATTTAATTAAATAAATAAAGATAATTTATTTAATTTGACTTTCGAAAAGGGTGGAATTGAATAATTAAATATTAAATATTTAATTATAGTTGAAAAAGGGGGTTAAATGAATAATTAAATAAAGATATTTAATTATAGTTGAAAAGTATGATAAAAGGGGTAATTAAATAATAAATTATTTAATTGACAAATAAAGGATTTAATAATTAATTAGTGAATTAATTAAATAGGGATATTTAATTTAATAGAGGAAATATGTGTTAGAAAGGTTAATTAAATAATTGACATTATTTAATCATGACCATGAACTATTGAAAATTATGTCGAATATGTACTCGCAGGCCTAGACCAATTTTTGGTATCTACAATTGGCAATGGGACATCCTCTCTAGTGAGGGTTTTGAGACAAAAAGCATTTTCTCCCAGGACTTTAGAAATCTAGAAAGGGACAAGCCAAAGCTTGTCGAATTTAGCATGTTCCCCTTTCTTTTTGTGTTATTTGTCCAAATACAGAACTAGGTTATCTAAATCCTGAAAGCTTTAACCTTACCTCTATGATCAAACAATCTCTTAACAATACCCTAATGCTTGGAATTTTTTTCTAATGCTTCATCTCTTTTCTCTTCTAGATGTATCAGTTCAGTTAGGAGGACCTCTAAACACCCCCATTCCTCATAGTACTCATTAATAAATTGTAAAGTAGGGATTCTCAATTAGATGGGGAAGACAAGCTAAATTCAATAGACAAAATGGTAAGGAGAGGTCCCTAGTGAAGCTTTCTGTCAGGTATGGTCTACCCATAAGGAAAATCTTAACAGATCATTCCATTCTCTTAGCTTTTTGTCAATTAAATTCTGAATGACAACAAGTAGGTTCCTATTGGTGGACTCTGCTAAGCCATTTTCCCAAGGATAGTAATGAGATGCAAACTTAATAATGATCCCACGATTGAATTCCCACCCAAAGAATTTCAAAGATGCAAAGGTAGGTCCATTATCACACACAACAAAAAAAGGACAACCAAAATGATTGATAATCCAAGCTTCAAGGAAATTTATTACTACATTTGTTGTACATTTCTTGCAAGGAATTGCTTCAGTCCACCTAGTAAAGGAATCAATTTCAGTTAAAACATACCCATGTCCAGCTGAAGAAGATGGGTTGATGGGACCAATGAAGTCCAATCCCCATTGTGAAAATGACCTTACCTCAATTACTAGTTGTAATGACAAAGCAAAGTTCCTTTCCTTGGTGGCAGAGGTTTGACAAATATGATAGGTCCTTATGTGATTGTGTTTAAATCTTTAAATATTGTTGGAAAATAGTACCCCACACACATGATCTGAGTTGTAGTGGCCATACCTGATCTATGACCTATTCCATACATGTCATGGAGTTATTCCATGACTCGGGCTACCTCTTCTTTTCCCAAACATCAGAGATATATCCATTCATGATTCTTCTTATAGAGAACTTCCCCTTTAAGCATGTAACTGGTACTCATTAAACATAACAATCTCCACTGTACTAGATTTAGGTGATCAAGACACTTCTGATTCAACAGGTAGTAAACCAAGTCATCATACCATCCATCAGTTGAAGCATCCTGGAGATGGTATTTCTGTGCTATAACTTCTGGGCATTCTTCAACCATTATCCTCATTAAAGCGTGTCCTATTATCAATTTCATTGGATGAATCTCAATGTCATATTCCTATAACATAGTGACCCACTTAGCTATCGTTTCACCCATTTCATTTTGCATTAGTAAGAGCTTTATTGCTGGATTAGGCACTATTGAAAATACCTTATTTCTTAAAATGTAATACTTGAATTTCTTAACTCCTCTAACTAGTGCATAGGCCTATTTTTCTATGCTGGGGTACTTCAACTCAACATCACTAAGGGGAATACTCATAAATGCTATCAAATGCTCATTTCCCTTATCTGACTTTTGTGTCAACATACCAACACAAGAATGATCTGATGCAAATGAATATATATAAAATGGCTTCAAATAATTTGGGCTTACTAGCATGGGAGAAGTAGAAATGGCTCTCTTTATTTCATCAAATGACTATTTCACTTTAGTAGTCCACTCTACCTTTGCATCTTGCTTTAGCATTGCGTTCAATGGTTTGACTATTTCCACAACACTAGTTATGAATTTTCACACAAAATTGATCGTCTCAAAGAAAGACTTCATCTCCTTCTTGCTAGTAGGGGATTGTATCTTCAAGATGGCTTGGATTCACTCAAGATAAATAGAAATACCATGTTTAGAGATTACATGGCCTAAGATCTTTCCTTCTATTACCCCAAATATGCACTTTTTGGGATTTAGGGAGATGCCAAATTCCTTGCATCGTTGGAATACCTTACACAGATTTGAAATGTGATCTCCTAGACTATTCTTAGAGAAAATGGTCAACTCATCCATATAGATAATGATGCATTTTCCAATTATATCCTTGAATTCAATATCCATAGCTCTTTGGAAAGTGGCCCCTGCATTGATTATCCCAAATGAGATTATCCTATAAGAAAATATGCCTCATTTAGTTGTAAAGGTAGTTTTATGCCTATCCTCGTATTGCACCATAACCTAGTTGTAACCTAAATAACCATCCAGAAAGGGCATCATTTGAGAACCGTTGATAATCTATAAAACTTCATCCAATGAAGGTACTTGATGGTTGTCCTTTTCTGAATCATGGTTAAGTTTATTGAAATCCACACACAACCTTATCTCACCATTATTTTTACAAACTAGAACTGGATTAGCCACCCATGTTGAATGTATGATTGGGAAAATGATATGGGTAGACAATAATTTTTGTACTTCTTTCTGAATAATGGGCTCCAATAGTGCATTGGTAGGCATTTTTCTTTATCAGAATGACCTTGCATCAGGCTTCAAAGGAAGAGTATGCGTGATTATTGATGTATTATAAGTTTTTAGGACCTCATAACTCTAGGCTATGACATCTTGATATGTGTGTAATTCATCTATTAATCCTTTTCTTTCTTCTAGAGTGCATAATTTTCTTATGAACATATTCTTTACATATTTCAAAGTGACCATATTATAAGCCTCACATTGACTAGCTATTGAGTCCTTATTTGCCTATTGATCTTGGTCCCTGATTCTATCCAATTCAAAGATCCTTTCCAGCTGTACCATGCCTCTATCGATTGCATTCATCTTAAGGTTGATTACTCCTTCTATATCCAATTCCACCTCTGGAGGTTTTGTTTCATCAATTATCTAAGAAGTAAATACATCAGAACTAGTGATAAAGTCTAGAATATGCTTATCATCTTCAAACACCTAAAATTTTGTCACATTATCTGATACAAAAGGAATCGGGGTAAGTTCAACTTTGAATATTTTCAAACCTGACAAAGATAATGGCTCTAGTGTGTTGGCCACTTGTGCTAGAGCATCCACAGTATGATTTTTTCTTCTGGGAATCAGTTGAATGTTAAATGCGGAAAACCCCTCTATCAGGTCCCATACCCTATGCCTATAATTGGTCATCCTCCTATTATGGCAAGAGTACTATTTCCTTACTTGCTTGACCACTAATTCAGAATCTCCAAAAAATTGTAAAGATTTGACCTTCTTTCTTAGGGCCATGAGTAACCCATGTATCAATGCCTCATATTCAACAACATTGTTCATGCATTGAAATTGTAACCTATGTGTAACAAAGAAGGTTTTACCTGTTGGGATTATTAATTCAAATCCAACACTCGCTCCTTGCTTAGACTTAGAACCATGAAACCATAAAGTCTAGAATTTAGCAGAATGCATACCTTTTGGACCCTTTGTTCTCTTACTTCTACTTGTTGAAGGATATTCTTGTACAACAGTCTATTTACCTTCCGGCCCCCTTGGAGTTTCATGTAGCTCAAGTCTGACTACTGGAGGAGGATTGATGCAATTATCAATTTGCACAATAACAGTCTGACAGAAATAACATTCTAACTCAGGATATGAAGCATTGTGCACTCTACACCAGTTGGGCAATAATAACTCTTCAAAATTAATTTTCCCTCCCAGATTAATTTGATCTTCTATACATTTCTATATGAACTCTTGGAAGTTGTCCAACAAACCCAAATTTTTGTCACCCTGCTCAGTATCCTCATCTGAATCTACAAGTACCTCTTTACTATAGGAACACTGAGTCAAATCCTTAGGTATATCATGCATCATTAATACCTCCTTTGTTTCTTCTTCATCTACATCCGCTGCTAGGCTATAATTTCCTAAACTTGCCTCATTAATCAACACTTCATTTGAGGTATTCTAATACTCAATCATCTAATTTTTCAATATTGGTTCTCTTTTAATCCTAATTTGATTAGGAATTCCCTTCCATGGAAACCACATATAAGAATGATCTATTGAAGTATATCCATTAAGTACTCTCATGAATTCCCTTCCCAGGATCATCTCGTAAGAATTTTGTATATCAGCCACTTGGATATTGATGACTTGTTGCATAAGTGGGTGTGATGTGACTTGCATTGGAATCATATTCAATTCTTCTACTATACTTACTTCAATCTTATCCAACTGAGTCACCTTATGCTAAGAGGGAGTAGGGGTGATGCCTAAAGTTTTGCAAACTGAGAATGGCATGACGTTTGTGGATGCTCTAGAATCCAATAAGCAATTGTGCAGATTCTTGCTAAATATATGAATGGAGATCAAGAAAGTAGGAGTGTCTTGTTTAGCTTGGAAAATATTTATCGGGGAATCAACTTAGGCCACCTGAGTCTTTTCCTTATCTTTTCTCCCATCCTTTGTTTGCACTTGAGCTTGATCTTGAGTAGGTTGATTAGCCTGATCTTTGGCTGGTTGTGAATTTTATGTCCTTCCAGTCACTTCCTTAACCAGTGGTTTAGTAAAACCAACTCTCTTCATAGTAGCATCTTGTGTAGACCTTGAAGGTACATTCTCATTTAAAGAACCAAATACAACACTCCTAATAGCTGGAACTCTTAGAAACTTAGAAGCTGAAAGAATTACCTTTAATTTCCTGAGTTCTTTAGCTACATATTCACCCATTTGAACCACAGTCATGTCGTTCTAAGTTCTCCTAGGTTGTTCCCATTTTTTTTCCTTGGAAGCATAGGCATGTCCTCCCTTAGAAAGGTCAGAATATCCCTCTTTAGAAAATTATTTCCTTGGTACATGAGGATAGGAAGGGTTGTTACTTTCATTTGGGTAAGGCGGTGTGCTGAAATTGTTCGGAGGAGTAGATGTAGTAAAAGGCCCACCAACCTCCCTATTCCTCAAATCATATGGCCTAGTTCTTTGATGAAACATTTGAACTTCATCTAATTTATTCTCTCCTTCATCTAAAGGACCATTATCAATAGTATCATTATTCTCAAACAATTGAGATATTGATTCTTCATTAAACACTTGCTTTGACTTGACACTTTACTTGATGGACTCCTCTTCACACCCATTTTATTCACCTCAGGGGAAAGGGGCATGGTTCAATACCAACATAGGTGAATCATATGGGTTGGAAGGCACTATCTCCTGCCCATTCACACCGTCACTTGTAACCTCCTAGATCTTTAGCTAGAATATGACAACTATAGTCTGGAATTCAGGATAATCAAACTCATAATGTTGTGTTGTTTTGTGGAGCCTATAATATCTAGCTAATGCATCCTCATCTAGGAGGACTATACTCATTGAATTCTCTTGATTATTAGGTTGGTCAGATGGTGTAGGGACTCCTCCATTATTAGGCCTAGTATTCCAAGTCCTATTTTGTCTTAGAGGGGGTCTTTTATCAAGATTTTGTCCTGATAGTTGACCTCTGTCAAAAAATTGTCCTTGAACCTGTACTCTTTTAAAGTTTTTTCCTTGAGAAAAATATCTATTGTCTTTGTTGTAATTGGATTGTATGCCTCTTTGTGTAGCCTTCAGTTGACTATTTTGATTTCTCAAGTATGTGACCTCCGTAGATAGATTTTTAACTTGTTTGGTCAACTCATCCAACCTCTCTTTATATACATTTCCTTGTACTAGCACATAATTAGTTGAAATTTATGAATAAATAAGGGGAGAGTCTGAATTCAGTGATTGATTCAATACCCTAGAATGTTGCAAATAAGCAGGGATATTGGATTGCTGCTGAGGGAATGTTGTTTGCCCAGAATTTTGCAAATAGGGAGGAAGTGGATGGGCTTGATTTAAGGGAGGACCAAGATGTGGGATCAAAGAAATATGAGGAATTTGTTAGGATTTCAATGGCAGATATCTAAAAGCTATATGCAGATTTTATCAAATAAACCAGAAGTAAAACACACAGAAAAATAACACAGAGAATTTAACGTGGTTCACCCAATGTGGGCTACATCCACCAAACCGCAGCCATCTAATGATATTATTAACCAGTGCAAAACCCTATTACAATATCATGAATAATCGCCTGTTTCTTATGATACTGTAACTCTATCCTAAACCCTTTATAAATTAGGGTTATACAAAATCGGGGTTTTTTTCCCTTTTTGTGATTTTTCCCTTTTTCAGTAATTTCACGAAAAAGCAGGCCAAAAATTTTTCTCGGGGGCTACCGCCCCTGAACCCCTGCCCGGGGCCTGGCCCGGCCCCGGACCCCGGCGATGATACATGAAGAGTGCACAGTATAGAATGATTAGTCGCCACATACCAACAAAATTGGATTCATCACAGGGGTCTAGTTGGCCAAAGCTTTGTACAACCCTTGGACTTTCCTTGGATGAGCAACTGGTCCTAATGAAGGCAACGGTCCCACTATATGTTGCCTTAAATTTGTGATTTCTTTAACTACCTCTGCATATGTATCAATCAATGTAGTAGGGGGTTGATGAATTATTTAAAAAAATATAGAAGTGAGGCTATCTAGGGCCTTATATATCTAGGGTCTCATAGTAAACTCCCTTAGCTGAAGCATCATCCCGGACATATGGTCATTGCAGTCGGGTGTAGGTATGATGAAAACTATTATTAAACAAACTTATAGGTTCACTAGGATCCCTCTTGACTAACATAAACTAAAAATATAAATCATTAGGATTGATGTGAATTTGGAACTTTTGTAGGAAGAAATTTTCTATTTGATTCCAACTGGTAATAACACTAGGAGGTAGGTGATTGTACCAATAGAATGCCTCTTCGCCAAAGGAATAAGGAAATAGCCTACAAGCCATAGATTGATCATTGATCAACCTATCCCAAAAGGTAGTTTGAAATATTTGGATATGCTCCTTAGCTATTATATTAGGGTCATTGACATGAAAATTTGAGCAGAAATGCTCAAGATTTTTTGGCATAACATTATAATTGTTGAAGAATAGGGGTGAAGGGTTATTAGCTAGAAAAGCCATTGGTGGTAGCGAGGGTGGTAATTGCTAATTAGGTACTTCTTGTGGTTGTTGAATGGGAGTGGAAGTAGGTTCAATGGGAGTAGGTTCAGTGGGAATGGGCTTAGAATCAACTGATGAAGAGCTAGATAGGGAAGATGGCCAGATGGGCAAAGATGATGATGATTCCTTCCCCTTCTCAGTCCTCCTTGACCTAGTAGGGACTCCTAATTCATGGAAATATCCTTTTTCTATAGATGAAGTTTTCCTTTGGAATCTCTAGGGAGATATGGATGATAGAAAATGATCGAACTTTGTTGAATTGGCCCTCCTAGAACCAATCTGTTGATGGTGTTTTAGCACTGCAAAACCTCAGACATAATACAAGTATCCTATCTCTCTTAAAAGGTGAATTTCTATCAGCAAGCCTCAAGAAACAACCCCAAGGTCTCTAATGTCAAGTCTTGACAATGTAGAAAACAACTTAGTGATAATGTGAATATGCTGGTAATCAAAAGGGGCCTTACAAAACAAATGCTAGAGGCTTCAAATACATCAAATATAACAATAATGGTGATTCTTTTGTGAGTCCTATTATAATAATATTTCAAAGAAATAGAAAAAGATGTAGGGTTTAAGAGAGATATCTTATCTAAACCTAAGATCAATTATGCAAATAAAAGAGTGTTCAAGATGGACCAATCTTCCAAAACCAATCCTTACTTAACCAAAATCAAATCTACAGTATCACAAAGACAATGCAATCTCCAAAGGAAATAAATATTTTTAGATTGTAAATATTCAAACGTGCATTCAAACATTCAAAATAGAACTTAAGTGCAAAATAGAATAGGCCTAGGCTAACTTTAGACAGTAATCCACAATCAACAGATTACCAAAAGTATGGACTGAAGATTCCTCAACACCTCAAACACGTTATCATAAACACAAATGAACTGTAACTAATTCTAAGATTCACCATAAAGCATTTACTCAACAACTTAAAATAGAAGAGAAACAAAAGAACTATGCACAGATGAAATAATACAAAGAAGAGCACCAAAAGACAATGTCTTCACTTGTATTCACTTCACCAAAAGTTTATAACAATTCGAGTATCTTCAGCTCTATAGTATCAACAACTTCTAACAACTACTAGCTACTCAATTATCTTCTATCAATATTTTTGCTATTAACTATTAACCTTACAAAAGAGGAAGAAGCCTCTATTTATATAGTTCCTCATGACATATAGACCTAGGAGGAAAAATCAAATTAGGGTTTTAATTAGGTCGAAAATATAGATCAACCTTATCATTTTAGAAATTCCTAATTTTAACCTTCAATTAAAACACAAGAAATTCAGCACCAAAAGGTGATTTTTAATTAAATAAAATCTTGGCCCAAAAAGGTAGGCATGACCGACTTGTATCCTTGGCCAACTCAAAAAACTAAGATTTTTTTCAATGGCACTAGGCTGGATCGCCTTCCTTGTCCTTATCTTTGTCCTCTTTAGTAAGTTCTTTGATTTTTGAAAGAAAATCCTCCAAGTCAGTTGGGTCTAGGACTTGAATGAATTTTAACCTTAATTTAATTGTTCTTAATTCTTCTTCATATTAATTAACACCTTTTCCTATTATACTTGTAGCCCTTTATATCTATCCAAGTTAGAAAAATAGATGGCCGCGTCCTCAAGTTGAATTTTGACCATGGGCCCATTATTAGCTAGAGAATATACTTCATGCCACCACTTTTGCAATTGATTAACATTTAAATTCTTCTGCCCAAAATTTCTTCCCCCAGTAACAATTTCCAAAAATGCAACACAACTGTCATAGATTTCTTTTATTTTACCTTGGATCTTTGACATCTTCTTCATGGTTTTCATTATAAGATCCTTCATGTAATTCCATACCTCCATCCATTCCATTGACTTGTCTATATCATTAGAGGTGAAAATATTCTTTTTGATGAGTTGTTCTTTTGGAGTCTCTATATTCTTTTTCAATTCATCAATGGTGGTATCATCCAAATTTTGAAAATCTGCTACAAATTGAGAGGTATCCTCCAGAAATGATGAAAATTTCTCATAAATGTGCAATATATTTCCAATCATCTCATCTCCTCTTTTTCTCACATCGTTAATCCATTCTTGGGTGACTTGGGAAGATACCCTCATCCTTTCAATCTCAGAAACTACTTCCTTTGACAACAATCCTTCAGAAAATGAAGTTCCTTCCCCAGATTGAGCTTGCAAAGGCTTAATTAAATGCTACACATACCTTTGTATCTCCCTCAACTACCTTTACACCTCCTCTTTGTCCTGGGTTTTTTTGTCCAATATTTTCAAAATTGTTTGAATAGACTCCTGGAGGTCTTTCTTCTCTTGATCTTTTGTTGTAGGACCAAGCTTAATGGTTTTACCTTGTAATCCAAAGGCCTGACTTCACATTTGTATTTATCTCCAGTAGAAGTATCAACATGGAAAAACCTGTTATTAAATTCATCTCTTGCAAGCTTAGATACTTTCCTAGCTTTCCTTCTTTCCTTGAGCTAACCCCAACTAGTCAAGAACTTATCCCAATCAAGAGCTTCCTCCTAAAAAAGAAATGTCATTGGCTTCAATATTTCTTTCATTCAATCAAGGACATTGAACTCTGGTTCTTCTTGATAAACCTCATGCTCTAACTAATCCTTGGAATGATTATCTTCAAGGTCTTCTCAATCTTTGTCCATTTCATCTTCTTTGTGTTTTCCTTCATTTTTATCCTCCACAACTGATATATTAACATGTTCCTTGACCAGGGACTAGGAGGGAATTTCCACCATTACCTTTGCCCCTTCTCTTTGCACTTATATTACATTTTCTCCTAATTTCCTCCTGAAATCACTCAATTCCCCACTTTTGGGTGTATGCACATCCTCATCTTCCTCTTCTTCTTTAGGATTTTTGGAAACATCTCCTCTTCATGAACAAGTTCCTCATTTATGGGAATATTTTGAAAATGAGAAATATGAGGAGAGTTATTTCATGTAGTTGTTCTCTCTATCTCCTCTGGAATATCATCTATAGGGGCCTTTTTATTCTTCTCTGGTTCATTCATCATCTCATCAACATCCTCTACAAGGAGAGTTTTATGTTTAAGGGAATCTCTCCTTATATACACTTGAGGCTTCTCCCTTGAACTCTCAATATCAACCAATTTAATGTGGGCAGTGTCATCTTCGCCAACCTTGGAATTTTTGGACTTAGCCATCTTTTGGCCCTCAGTAATAATCCTCCTCTTCTTAGAAGGCTGGGCTTCTTTAGTTCCTTCTTCAATAATCTCCACTGAAGGTTTCCTTACCTTAGCAAAGGGCTGCCTCTTCTCTTTACCCTTTTCTTGGCCCTTGGTCCTCCTCTTAATGTGGAATTGTGTTTCCTCCATGTCTTCCTCTGAATGAGGATCGACAATATCATCTTTAATGGTCTTTGTTTCTCCTTGCGAGTGAGATTCTAGATCTCCCATCAACTCATAGGTGAACTGGATGCCATTTGCTTCTAAGTCTAAAATCTTATGTTTCACCCATAACTTGGAGTATTTTAATACAAGAGCATTAAGTATGTTCAAGTCCACTATCTCCTCTTCAGACCAATTGACAACATGAAGTGGCTTGTCCTTGTATTTCTCATAATCATGGTACTACAGTGGATATTATTCATCATCCACTTGGTCTAGAACATTGGCAATCCTGTGAAGTCTGATCAGCTTCAATGATAGCCTCAAACATTTCCTTTTGATCACCTCAAATCCGTCGCGACAGTTAGCCCAATAATCTTCAATATGATCCCTATGCCTGAATTCTCTGCTAGCCATTTTTTGTGCAACACCCTAGGGATCAAAATTCCCTCTATTTGAATATGAGCACAAATGGAAATTGATAATCTCCTTCTCTACATGATGAGAACTTGTATAGAAGGGAAAGCTTCCAAAACTCCAATCCTCAAAGGAAAATCACCTCCAAAACCTATTTTATGCATGCCTTTCAAGATAGTATCAAATGCTACAACCTCTCTAGATACTTGTAACAATATGAGCTTATCATTTGGATACCTTGGAAGTCTGAAGGGCACTGCCAGCAAACCATGTTCTTTGATGTATGTAAATTTTGGAAACTAGATAAACCAATAACCATACCTCTTGATCAAATCCATAGCATAAGATGAAATTCTATCATGAAGAGCATACTATAGCATCCTAGTAATATACATTAGAAAAGAATCATTAACTCTTCTATAATTGGAGGTATTGAATTACAATTGAGAGTACACATCACAAATTTTGTCTTTATTCAACACCCCCTTACAACTTAGACCTTTATATTTATTCTTACTAGCCAACAGGTACTCTAGATATGAGGTCATTGTAAATTTCCTTGTATCCTGCACACTTCTCAGCTGCATATCTACATTATCACTTATGATTCTAGCCCAATGATAATACACTCCCTTAACAATATGTGAGATGATCAAGAACATCCATTCTTTAAACATTAAGGACTCATCCAATCCCATGATTCTCCCAAAAAGAGTAATCATGTCATTATACTCCTGCTTAAAATCAGCCCTATACAATTGTTTAGGTAGCTTGGAGTAGTGTGACTTAGGCTTTTCAATCCAAGCACCATTCATGATATCCAAAGCTTTAGAGGGATCTTTCTGATAAAACTCCTCAACTTCCTTTATATTTATCGTTACCAAATTCTGGTGGCAACCAATATTGAATGTGCCTGCAATGAATTCTTCAGTCAAATTTTCCATAACCCTTCCTTCAGGGCCCACAATAATCCTCTTATCTGAATCATAGTGTTTAGAACACTCTATAACAAGCTCTGAGAACTGAACATAAGGTGGAAATATAGTAGCTTGAGCCAACCCTATGTGTTTAATAATCTTGGCTAGAGGATTTTATGCATCGCCAAACATTCTCTGCTTGAAGTCATCGTAGTCCACATGACCCATGTTGGTATCGCCTATCTTCCCCAATGCTGAATGAACCTATGACTTTGGCTTTATTCCCTTGAAGTCATACTTCATCTTCTTAGCTCTGGTCAAAGATCCTTCCTTGACTGGTTCAGTTGATTTTGCCTTAGAATCAACACCTTTCCTAGATTCATCCTGCATATGTTCAAAGAAATAAAATAATTGTCACATTATTAAGGAGAATACCTCAATTTCCTCATAAAGTGAATCATTTAAATGCCTATGCAATTCCAAAATCACGTCTAATTAGTGCTAAGATCATTAAAACCAAGTTAAAACCTTTGAAAATGCCTCTAAAGAAAACTTCAGGTTTATCTGCCTCCCACAGATATTAACAATGAAAATTATTTCGGGGAATCCATCCTCGAGTGGATTCCATGAAGGAAAAAGGTTTGGGGATTCCCCCACAGGTGGATTTTAGCAAAACTTTGAATACATGGTTAAAATTTGGTCATCAAACATTTAAAATTCCATGAGGGCTTACAACTGATCATTCTTGAGACTCAACTTAGACTTACCTCATTTACCACTTCGGGAATTTTCAAGTGTGAAGGACTCGAGGAAATATGGGGTCAAGATATTTTTGCGAAGGAAACAACCTTCGAGGAATCTTCCCTTTGAAAAATTATGTGAAGAACACAGGGTTCAGGGAAATCCGCGAAGGATGGAATTTCGTGATGGAAAAAATTGTCAGGGTTTTTCATCCACGATGGATTTCCATGAATTTTTGCCTTATCACTTATTTCTTCAAAACCATGAACTTGGTGACATTTCATCATTCACAATATGCCCTAGATTTGAAATCTTTTTCCTCAAACACAAATCTGGATTTGAATTAAAGCTTCTTCATCAAAACAAAAAAGATTTCAACACTCACTCAACCATAAACGATTTGATCACAATCATTTTCTTCAAATAAAATCTATGGTTCAAGGGTGAGTATGCTTCATAGTTTCAATTCACATTTCTAGGGCACAAATGAATCTCATTCTTAATCACAGGGGCACATTTCATGAGTGATATGTGGCTTAAATATAGAATCCTAACCTTATTGAACACATAAGTTATCTAACTAGATTTCAACCACATAACTCAAAGAACCCTAGCTTAGGATCGATTCCCTAATTTATTTAAGCTCAAAAAGATAAAAATTAAAACAATAGCTATTGAGGGAAAAATCCAATACTGACAAATTGAAAGAAATCCAACAAAGATAATGCCAAATGCCAATGATGAAGCAATCTTTAAATTGAATGGTAATATAAAATAAAAGTAATGCTCAAAACATACCATTAAAGCACCAAAAAATTCAATAAATCCATAAAAAATTATGATAACCTTACCTATGTTCGTGCAAATGTGAGACAATGGCATGAATATCACTCAGAAACCCTAGCCAATGATCTTTCAAGTGCAATATCAATCCAAATTCTTCCCCACAAAAAATGCAAGATTTCCTTCAAAGCATACCTTCAAATGCACAGATCTAAATGAGCATCAAATGAGGAAGCAAGAGTATAAATCGATCCCCCAAAAGAGAAATAAAGAGCAAGTATGATGACTGACATGACGATAAATGCATGACAAGGCTAAATGCCCAAGTTTGGGGATTCGAGGCCATGACAGATTCGAGAAAATATGCCATCGATAGATTTTAATGGATGCCCAAACACCTGGGAAATCCATCCAAAGGCATACTCCATGAAACGTAAATCTTTCAAGAAAATCTGCCAGAGACAGATTTTTGTGAAACTCAACCCTTTGGAAAAATCTGCTTAGAGTGGATTTCCACGAAGCTCACCAAAACTTGCATAATTTGTTGCCTTAGAATTTTTTTCATTAAGGACCCCCAAGTTCAAGGCATCATCAAAGAATGGAATGTTTCAAGATAAGACACCTAAAGTGCAGATGGAACCATGAGTCTCAATCAAGTGAAGTGAACCCAAAATTCAAAGGAACCTATCCCTTAAGGGGAAAAAGGTCAGACCTAAAGCAAAAACCAGAAAAAAATGCAAGCAAAAGAGGGTCACCGCCTTCGGTGGGGCTTGTGTGCAAAAAGTGCACAAGTGGTTTTCACTTTTGGATGAATTATTTCTCTTTACTATTTTTTTTATTTTTTTATTATTGTCATCAAGACACTTGTTTGCCAGATTTTCATTAGGGTGACTATTTTTTTGATTTTTTGATTTTTTTTTGTATTTTTTGACTTCTTAAAGGGGATACTCTCAGAATTAAGTGTAGTACTTATGAAGGTGCATGCTATTGATAGGTTCAAAAAAAATTTCTCCTTTAGGCATAAAAATCTGATAGGCATCATATCCATATGTTGTTGTGATGATATACGGGCCCAACTAGTTAGGTTCAAACTTTCAAACTTTTTCTCATTCTGCTTGATTCTTTGGATTTTCCTTCAGGACTAGGTCACTAATGTAAAAAATCCTAGGTCAAACCTTCTTATTGTAATTTCTGTAAATTAAATTCTGATATGCTTGCTAATGTGTCAACACATTCCATCTCTTTTCATCTAGTAACTCTAGCTCGTGTAGATGGGATATACGATATTCTTCTTGATCAATTAATCCTTGCATAGATGCTCTTAGGGATGGTAACTCGACCTCTATAGGAATTATGGGTTCAAATTGAAAGACTAGGGAGTAGGGAGTGGCTCGTGTAGGGGTGTGAACACTAGTACAATAGGCCCATAAAGTAGGATTAAGTTTTAGGTGCCAGTCATGGTCAGTGTCATTGACAATATTCTTTAAGATTTTTAGGATAGTCTTATTAAATGCCTCAACTTGGCCATTAAATTGGGGGTAATACGGGGTAGAAAAGTGGTGTTGGACATGAAATTCATCACAAATCCCACAGACATCCTGGTTCTTAAAAGGGTGAACATTATCTCTAATGATGGACTGTGGGATACCATAGCGGCAAATGATGTAATTCAAGATGAACTTGGCTATATATTTTCTAGTAATGTAAGTCATTGGGATGGCTTAAATCCATTTTATAAAGTACTTAATAGCAACAAGGATAAACTTATGTCCATTAGCAGAGGTGGGATGGATCTTTCCTACAAGGTCGAGTCCCCATTGACAAAATGCTATGGCGAAGTTAGCGGTTGTAGTTCTTGAGCTGGCACATGTATAATATCTCCATGAATCTGAAACTGGGAGTGAGCTCCACATATACCATGATGTACCTTTTGTAAGGATTCTTGTGCTTCATTAGAGTCGAGACATCGAAGGACAATGTTGTCTAGGCTACGACGGTAAATGGTATCTCCAATGATGGCATATTTAGATGCTTGTTAGATGAAGGTTTTGCATTGATTGAGGGACAAGTCAAAAGGGATAATTTGGTCATGAAAATAGGAGTAGATGTCTTTGTACCAAGGAGAGTCAAGACCAACAAGTTCACACACAAGTTCAATTTTGGGGACATTGAATGCGGGGACCAATAGTTGTTGTACCAAGAACTTATATTGCGAGGCATTGTTAGGAATGTCCAAGAGATATCCAATGGTAGCCATTGCATCAACTGCTTTGTTTTGAATTCTTAGGATCTATTCAAAATAAATGACATCAAATTATAGTCTGAAACTATAAGCCATGCACTTGTAGGGCATCAAATTTTCATCCTTGGTTTCATAATCATCATTAACTTGCTTAATCACTAGTTGAGAATCACCATAGACTTGAAGATCTTTGATTTTCCATTTTATTATTTAGAGACCTGTCAATAATGCTTCGTACTTTGCTATGTTATTTGTGCATGTGAATGCTATTAAAAATGACTTGGGAATGGAATCTCCTTAAGGTGTGATGAACAAAATTCTAGCTCCTAAACTGCGACTTATGTAAGATCCATCAAAGTACAACTTCCAAGTTGTTGGAGTTTCTATGGAAAAGATTGATTCGTTTAGGAAATCGGATATCAAAGGATGATCTACCTTAACTAGTGCATTTGCACATTGATCAGCTATCACTTGTCCTATTATTTCTTTTCGATCAATGTACTAAATGTCATACTCACTTAGAATTATAATCCACTTAGCTAGTCTTCCTGTTAGAGTTGCTTTACTGAGAAGGTATTTCAAAGGATCATTTTTGGCAATCAGTTTTGTCTTGTGATTTAACATGTAATGTCTCAAATTCTATGCTACAAATACCACTGCTAGACATGCTCATTCTATAGGGATACAGTTCAACTCATATCTGACCAAGGTGTGATTGATGTAATAGATTGCTCATTCTTTTCCATCATTATCATTTTGTGCTAATAATGCCCCCAATGTTGACGAAGTTGTTGTCACATACAATATCAAATGTCTTCTATTAATCAAAGGCATACAAATTGGTGGAATCAATAAATAATTTTTGATTTGATCAAATGTTGCTTGAAACTTCTCTGTCCAATTGAAGGGAATGCCTTTTCTTAACAGATGTTGAAATGGATGGATCTTGTCTGGTAGTTGAGAAATGAACTTGTGGATTGATTGTAATCTTCCTTGTAATGTCCTTAACTAACTGATGTTGGTTGGCAGTGGAATTTCTAAGATGGATTTTACTTTAGCGGGATCAAATTCTATTCCTCTGTGAGAGATGATATATCCAAGAAGCTTGCTTGATTGGACCTCAAAAACACATTTCTTTGGGTTTAACCTAAGTTGGTACTTTTCCAGTTGTGTGAAAATCTTGTCCAAGACTACTAGATGTTCATTTCATTCTAGAGATTTTGAGAGAAGGTCATCAACATAATCTTCCATAAGTACATGCATATAATCATGAAAAATAGTGGTCATAGCTCTTTGATATGTAGCTTCAGCATTTTTAAGCCCAAATGACATGACATTCCAACAAAAGGTTCCCCAAGCGCATGTGAAATTTGTATTTGATTGATCTTTAGGAGAAATTATTATCTGATTATAACCCGAGAATCTGTCCATAAGTCATAGCATTTCATATCCAATGGTAAGGTCTACTATGATGTCAATGTTTGGTAGAGGAAAATCATCTTTAGGATAAGCTTTGTTGAGATCCCTAAAATATGTGCATACTTTGATTTTTCCATTAAATTTGGTGATAGGAACAATATTTGATATCCAATCTACATAATCAATAGAGCGAATGAACCCAAGGTCCAAGAGTTTCTTCAGTTCCACCTTGACCAAGAGTGCAATCTGTGGGTGCATTTTTCTTAACTTTTGCTTATATGGTTTGGCATTTTATAACAATGGTAAGCAATGTAGAACAAGTTCAAGATCCAATCCAGGCATATCAACATACGACCATGCGAAGTTAATTTTTCTTTCTAAAAAGAATGTTATAAACTCAGGCTTTTCCTTGGTGGTCAAAGGTATTGCCAACTATATGATTTTGGAATTGTCTTATGTTCCAATGTTCACTTCTTCTATTTCTTCTATCAACAATGGCGATCTCTCTCGGTCTATAGGGAGAAAGTCCAGTCCTCCATCCTCAAGTTCCTCAAAGAGTTTTTCACCTTTATTTTTACTTTTTCATGGTCAGCAGGCACCTTTCGGTTTTCACCCGAAGACCTATTATTTTTATTTTTACTTTTTCATTCACTTTTTTGACTAGAGGACAAGAAAACCTCACCAAAGTATGTTGCATAATTGAGTTATATGGTAAAGAAAACCTTATGATTCCCACTTGGTATTCCTTCATGAAGTCCCATGAACTCAACAATTGCTTTGTCATTCTCGAAAGTGTCCAAACTTGGTGGTTCTTGTTGATCTCAATCTATGAGTTGCGAGAAGAGAAGGGGTAAGCCATCATCAATATTGTCAAGGGTCATGGTGTAAACTAATAGGGTAAAGATAGAAGTAGAGTCATCAGGTTCTAAAGAGGTAGAATCAATGGTTTCCCAGAAGTGTTTGATCCACTCTTCTCTTTTCAGAGGGACTTTTGGATGGGGAATTGGTGGATTTGACAAGGAACCAATTGTAAGCATTTGACTGAATTTTTTTTCAAGGGGAGGTTCATCGAGTATTCCAAATAGTTTATCAAGGTCCATGGTGGTCGTGGAGGATAGGGAATACCATTCATATTCATTGGAATCAACATCAAAGTCCCAAGAGTCCTTGTATGTCTCAATCTCATCTGAAGCATAATGACCTCACTCAAAGGCAACCCGATACCCTAGATAGTCACTTTTACTAGTATGAACCCCAACCCTTGGTGATTTTGTTTCATTATTTGGAACCCTTTAGGATACAGTTCGACTAGAAATTTCTTAGATTCAATAACCTCCTCTTCTTTTACAACCATGTGAGAATGTGGTCATCCAAGGAATCTTTGGCTAGCTCCCCCCATTTAGTGAATATGGTAGGGGGATTATGAATAATTACTTTAGGCTACATGGGATGCAATTTTCCATAAGACTTTGGTGATTTAGGTAGCTTCCCAATGAGAAAGAGACTCTTCAAGTTGTAGTCTCTGCATCCCTTGTCTTAAATCTGGATTTTAGGCATGCAAGGTATGGTGAATGAGGTGGATGATTTGAGAAGGGTGAATGCATCAATGTAGTTAGATGGAGTGGTGCGTGAAGTGGAAGATGAGGCCTCTCGATTAATGGGCACTTGACATTCAACAGTTCCTTTTAAGTTTGTGCAATATTGGAAAGGATCAGGGTCGCCAGGAATAGTAATTTTAGTGCCATTCTATGGGAACTTGAGGAATTAGTGGTAGGTGGATGGGATAGCCCTCATAGCATGAATCCATGGGCGGCCAAGACGTAATGTTTGTTGGTAGGTAGGAAACATAACATCTTAATGACTATTATAGCCATGAATCTATTCAGAACATTCACATGGTGTGTAGACGTTTTGTTAGTGTGAAAGGGGTACTTTATCTAACTAGTTCATTTCCTAGCTAGTTCTCCACTTAAGTCTACTTCACACTAGATTAACTTTACATAGGGATAAGCTGGTTGATATTTAATGACATGAGTTGTCACACCTCATAGGATGACAACACTTGTCATAATATGGTTTCATCTATCTCTCCCCTTGGCCTATATAACCAAGGCATTTCCTTTGTAATCTCAATTCTCAAGTTGAATATATCTTTGCATTCTTGAGAGAAATATAGTTTATTCTTTCTCATGTATCTGGTTTTTCTTTCTTTCAGTCATTAGTATCTTGGGGTAGGCTAGTTAAAAAATCTCTAAAAAATATCACATGGTATCAGATCCAAAATGAGTTGTGGGTTAGCAATCTTTAGGAAATATGAGAGTGTGGAGCTATTTTTTCAAGCACTGAGTATGCTCTTCTCTTGCATTCTTGGATGATCTATAGAATTAGAAAAGTGTGAAGAAAATATCAGTTTCTAGGGGGTTCATGTAGAAGTTGTCAAAACCAACTTCAGACTCCAAGATCACCTGCATGCAAATGGATACCTATCACAAGGAAGAGAATGGATGGAGAAAACAAACAAGGGTTTGAAGAAATATTCAACCAAAAAGAAAGTATTGATTGATTGATAGATGGATATATTACAAAGAGAACATATGCCTGATTATATAGGCAAGTGCTAAACCTAAAATGCAAAGGATGTTGCCAAGTGTTCAAATCACACTTCATGTGACAACAAGAAACCCAAACCAACTACCTAGGGAATGATAACAAGATGGAGATAAGTTCTAAAAAAGACAACTCATCTTCTAGAAGGGAATCTTATCTCAACAACTTTATTAAATGATTAAATGCAACTTAGGACTAATATGATTAATTAAAATGTAAGTTAACTTATGTTAGTGTAATAATTAATTAATTACACTAACACCCCCCCATAAGTGCAACTTAGGGAGACAAAATAAGCATGCACCTAAAACTAAGATGAATGCAAGAAAGCATGAATGGGTCCCGACAATAAGGCCTGATCAGGTAACCATGTACAAATGCAATAATGAAGCAAAGAAGGAAAACCCAGTGGGACAACCCCCCCATATAATGAGATGACTACAACAAAGAAGCACTGGAAGAACACTGTGGAGTAACACTGGAACCGCAATCCGGTAAGCAAGGAAAGATACTTTTGTCTACAAGAAACCATATTGGAATCATAATAATGCAACAGCAGACCCGATGCCACAGAACACTCAAAAACACCAAACTGGAACAACCCTGGAATCCATAAAGCAACAGTAGATGAAAAGATGATGACAAAATTTGGAAGCTGTGAATCTTGATGCCGATGTCAAACTGAGACTAAATTTTTTCCATGGGAACAAGTACCATAAAGACTCAGGAACATTAACCACAAATTTAGTGGCCCTTAAACTGAGATGAATCCGATGTGGATCATTAATCATAGGCTCTCAATCGAAAGTGTGAACCAAAATGAATCTGATATGTGTTAAGCTAAGACAAAAAAGTGGCCAAAAGAAACTAAGAAACTAGATTACAACCCATGCAAGTTGTCATCAAAACACAATGAAGATCAAAGTGCATGCCCACTCTAATCAGATTATTATGCAAAAAACCCCCCTGATGGAACTTTATATCAGTTCATTTATTACAATACCCAATGATTGCAAAAGGAGAGAATATGCAAAACATGCATAAATTAAAAACAAAATGCAAACCTACTGTATGCAAACAAAAAAGAGTGCATGCACAAACCAATGTCTACATCTGCCTCCATGATGAAAATAAATTTAGATTTGTGTAGATGACCAAATCTGAAAACATGGCCTACACCACTATGAAGTGCTCGAAACAAACTTTCCGACAATATCTCGTTTGCCAAAAACGGACATCGTGGCCAAAAGTTATGAATTTTTCAAAAACTGAATTTAGCTTGCAGGAAATGATTTTTCTAACAAAAAACATTTATTTCTAACTTGATTTTTGGAAAATCTAGTCACTGTTTGTAGACAAAAATAAAAACCCATGAATATTTTGATGCTAGAAACAAAACCCAGAAACCGTTTTTTGATCCAACAAGTAGAAGATGAAAAATTGTTTTTTTTAAACCTTCAACCAGGAGAAAAATGATGCATGCCACTTTTTAAACTACGATTTTCAACGCTGGCTACAATACTCAAAAATCGTTTTTCCTACAAATGAGTGAAAACTGGATTTTTGAAGCAAAAAATATGACGGCTCCAATAAAAAACAACATGTAACAAACCCTTGTGGCTCCAAATAGCTCCAAACTCTTCAAACAAGAACAGGCATGCAGCAGGAAAGCTCTGATACCAAGAAAGTATTGATTGATTGATAGATGAATATTTTATAAAAAGAACATATGCCTGATCATATAGGCAAGTGCTAAACCTAAAATGCAAAGGATGTTGCCAAGTGTTCAAATCACACTTCATGTGACAACAAGAAACCCTAACCAACTACCTAGGGAATGATAACAAGATGGAGATAAGTTCTAGAAAAGACAACTCATCTTCTAGAGGGGAATCTTATCTCAACAACTTTATTAAATGATTAAATGTAACTTAGGACTAATATGATTAATTAAAACCTAAGTTAACTTATGCTAGTATAATAATTAATTAATTACACTAATAGTTCATACATTGACTTGTCAGTTACAAGTCTTTTGAAGCTTCTCGGAGAGATTCTGAGCTCGCCAATGAGTCTAGAGCAGTTGAGACAATCATATATGCCCTTTATTTCGCTTGAAACAGACACCAAAGGCCATATCTATAATAATTTGAAGCGAGAGGTTCATTGCCAGATCCAACAAGGAGTCATCATTTTGGAGCCTTTTGGATCAAATCTGACCTTGCCATCGTGCTCAGAAGGCCCGAAAACCATAAAATCGACTATCAAAATGTCGATTTTGGAAAAAGTTGTCAGGTAAGGCAATTTTTTTTGTCCAGCGAGCCATTTGGCCCCCATGAACAAATCAATTTAAAAATAATCTATTTTATTTTAAACTAAAACAATCGTTTTTTTTTAAATCTTTTTATTTTTCAATTTTTTGTTTTAAAAATTTGTAAAATAAGCTATGTTTAAAACATTATTTTTTTAATTTTAAGAAAAATTGCAAAAAATATATTTCTAACAATATGTTTTTTTAAAAAATAAAAATAAAAATAAATTAACAATTAAAAATATAAAAAAGTAGAAAATAAACATTTCATTGATTTTTTTTAAAAACCAAAAAAATTATAAAAATAATTTCATTACGTAGACCTACACAGGCCTGCACAGGTCTACACAATAGGTACTGCAAGGTACCTTAGTACCTGTAGTACCCTGTTGCACAACACATAGGGTACGCAAGGCTGCAACGTGCAAAATACTTAGCCTTCGGGCCTTTACAAATATTTTTAAACAAAAAACATTTAATAAAGTTTTTAATATTTTTTAAAATGTTAAAAAATAAAATAAAATTCACATCCGCCGATTTTTAATAATTTTTAAATATTTTCAATATTAAAATCTATAAAATTTGAAATCCCCCGATAATTTGTAAAATATCAGGCCGACACTTTTTAATCATTTTTTAATTAAAAAATACAAAAATCTCATAGCCGCCAAATTTGGAGGAGAATTTAGTGGACAAATAAATTGGAGGTTTGCTAAATTTATTTGGCAGGTTGCTACTTTTGACAGACTTATAAACTGGCTGGAGGATATCTAATTTTGGCAGACCGTTAACTTTGGCAGTATTCTCGTTAAATTTGGAGAAAGTTTTTCACACCCCCTCTCCGTTGATGCATTGATTTTTCAAAGCCAACTTTGAAAGCTCATAACTCGAGCTCCCGAGGTCTCCAAATTTAGTGCAATTTTTTTTTGTTTGGGCTAGTTTTTCGTGCTCTAGGCATTGGTGAAGGTGGTTTCAGATTTTGGTGCATGTATTTTTTAGAAATAGCTGATTCTCAGAGAGGAAACCTCACCATTCTCATTTTGCAAACTTTAAAGCTGCATAACTTTTGCATACGACCTCAGATCGAGTTGATTCTTGTTTTGAAAGTGCATGATTTTTTGTGTACATTGCATTGATGCTATTTATTCATATGAAATTGTACTGAATATATACTTTAGAACATGCTCATTTCTTGAGGATTTGTAAAAGCATTGAAATCCAAAAATCTGTAACTGCACTAAATATAAAGTGCCAAATCATTTTTCTAGGGGGTTCTTTGATTGAGTAAAGAAGGGGGAGTCTCTTGTTGTCTTTGTGCTTGAACATCTCTCATACTTTATGATCTATCTTTCCTTTACTATGGGTACATTTAAGTTTCCATTGCCAACGCCATACAACTACAACACATGGCATCAAAATGCATGGAATGCCTTAATGCAACTAGGATATACACCTTATGTTGAGAAGAAGGTAATTGAACCCACAAACGATAAGGAAAAAACTACTTTGGATGTTTGAACATACAAAATCTATTGGTTGTCTAAGGAGTTTAGTTTCTCTTAATATAATGTTTCAAATTGAAGACTATAAAGATTCACATGATGGATGGAACAAATTAAAAACTCTATGGTACAATTGATGAAGTTCATGGTTATCAAATTGACAACAAAATAATGAGTCTTGATCCAAAGTCTTTTGACAACATCTAGGATTATGTAACAAAGGTCAATGACCTTAGAGAACAATGTATCATTTATATCCTTGCGCCAACGACAAATTTGTTTCCTTTGTATCCTTGCATCAACAAAGTAACAAGGTTCATCCAAAGAAAACTCACAAACACAAAGACATGCCAAGCATCAAAACATGAGAGATCACATCATGTGCAAGTAAACACAAACAACACATAAAGGAAACACAACAAAGGAGTACCACACATGTGAGCCAACCTAAATCAGGTCATCTGCATCCCAATCTTTCTCGCCATATACAAAAGGTGGAAAACTAGCCGAAGGGACTATAGCAAGTGTCGTACTAGGAGCATCACCAGGTTCAACACATGGTGGGTCACTCTCATCAGGAGGATCATCACTGTTTCCCCCATCTAAATTCATAGACTTTGAAGATAGAAAATTAAGCTCGTTATGTACTTGCTCATGAATTTTATAAATTTTGTCATCGTCCAAATTTGTCACCATGGGAGGTTTAATGATAATGTCAATTGTATATTCTTGTTTCACTTCTTGTTTCAATTTCATGTCTTGTTTTGGTGAAATTTGTCATTCTTCTTGATTTGTTTGCATAGGTGTTTTATCTTGAGATGTTGTTTTGTTCTTTTCTTCCAACTAACAAGTAATAGTGCGACATCTACATCTAAGCTCTTTATCATTTTTGTTTCTTCTTGCATAGTTTTCAATTTGTGAAGGTGTACAATTAGGTTTCTCAACTACCAGTCTCTTTTCTTCCCTTAGGGGAGGAACTGAAGGGACCATTAGGAGTTTGGAAACCACTGTCTTCTTAGGTCTATATATTGCTTTACCTTCAAAGGCACAAAGGGAATTATGTGATTGTCTCTTGGTCTTTTGTATGATATCAGTGGATGAACTACAACATATTTACCTTGGTTATTTGGAAGGTTGATTTCTTCAAGCATGGGGTTTTCCACAAATGGTGGGGGAGGAGGAACAACCATAGACTTATCATCCTCAGGTGGGATATTGGTAAGGAATAGTTCTACTATACATTTTTCCTTAAACTTTTGGTATTACCTAAAAAATAAGTCCTCACGAGGCTTAATAGGCTCCATAGGTTGAGTCCGAAAGAAATCCAATTAAAAGTTTCCATAGAAGGAAAATGGATTAAACCCACTATGATGCACTATAAATATTTGATTCTCAAATTGGAACTTTATGCACTTGTGAATAATTGACAGGACAGTGTTCATGGAGCATAACTGTAGATAACCTAGCTTCATACGAAATTGGTTTGACACTGAGATGATAGAAAATGATACATATAGTTGTTTAGTTCCAACTTTAAGTGGAAGAGTGATTGAACCTATTGTAGGGCGAGCAAAACCATCATGAGTCTTAAACCATGCTTTCGATTGTTCATAAGAATCTCGATGTAGTGTAGAAAAATGAATCCCTTTACATTTTCGCACCTAATTAGAAATTAAAATTAAAATGAACTTAATTATGCCTTAATTTAGTATTGTAATATGTGGGTGATCCCACAATAGTGGTTAACAATTTTTGACCAAACTAGACACTGAAATTATTATTATTAACTAAATCTTCACATTCAAGCACCTATAGCAACTAAACCATGAGGAATTTGAAGATGATGCAAACTAGAGTCTCGTCACATTTTTTCTGTAGATTCTAAAAATATTTTTTTCAGAATTTTTGGAATTAGATTGCACTTATTTTTCCATCTCCCACGAAAACTATTTGTTTTTTTTTTCAGAAAATAACATTTTTAAATAGTGACGCACACCATATAACGCATAATTTTTTTTCCATGAAGGATAAAATTCTAATTCTTTCAAATTTAGATTTTTAACTCCGTTATCTAGTGCTTCCACTTGGTTAAATAGTTTTTAATTGAATATTGTTTCTTTAATCAAATTTCAAAGTCAAAGCAATTACAATTCAGACATAGCGTGATCATATAATGAGTAAATTTTTTTGTATATATCGAAATTCAATTTTATTTTATTTGTTGGATCAAGGACTTCAATATCTGGTGCACTCATATTTTTCAATTTTTTCTTTTTTGATAATCTGCTATTTTTCCACATGTACAGAATAAAGACCTTCATTTTTGATGAAAAACCTATGTTTAATAAAAGTAAAAAAAAAAATACATAATAAAACCAAAACATATTAAAATTATATTCGTTGGATAGCTCATTCTGGGGACTACTTGATTCCAGTTTGGTTTGTGAAGATTCCTCCATTTTCATCCTCAACTTGAGCTTCGAAGTGCTAAAACTTAGGTTTTTTTTGTGTCTCAGGGGGGATGAGGAATAAGGGGGGTTCGTATGAACCCCTAGGGGTTCGAGCGAACCACCCTTTCATAAGGGATTTTGTTGGGTTTTTGGGTGGGAAATAATTAAAAGGGTTCACTCGAACCTTGGTTCGAACAAACCCCTTATGGGTTCGCTCGAACCAGTAGGTTCGTACGAACCCATAAAATCAAATTTTTGGCCATGTATTCAGTTTTTGTGAGTTTTCCTTCCTCACTTGAATTGTAAACCATTTTTGTGGCTTCGCCCATGTATTTTACATATTCACATTAAGTTTAGGTCCCTATTAATTAAAATAGACTTAATTGTGCCTTATTTTTAGTGTTGTAGAGTGTACCTCTTTATACTCTCACACTTATTTAGGGCTCCCTTAATTAATTGAGGTTAATTTTCCTTAATTGGCCCATTTAATTTAAATCCAAGCCTAATTAATTACATTTTCCGAAGAGGAAAACCCGACATTAATTAATGCCATAACATAACACTTCTCATTAAACAATGTGTGTCTTAGGTGAGTGCCCTAAGACCCATTCGCCCATGGGCGAATAGGTCCTCACTTAGACCTAGGACCTAAATTTAAATTATGTTTTTGGCTGTATTTTAATGATTTAAAATCCATATTCACATGTTGGCTTGTGTTATTTGAATTTGGGAAAATTAATGTTACATACCTATAAATATAAGGCTATTTCACTAAGTTTCACCTAGCAATTTTATGAAGCAATCTAGAGTTCACAAGAGAATTTCAAAGCATTCAAGAGCAGATTTATTGAAGAATTATTGTAGCAATCAAGATCCAATTGTCATATCAAAATATTCTTGCACCATGCATGTTATTGGAGCTAATATGTTGATGTAGAGTTCATGATCCATTCAAGCACTCAAGGCATTGTTTCAAATCAAGTTTCAAGATCAAGATCCACATCCATTGAAGCCATTTCATGCTAGTTGTAGATCTACATTCCAAGGTTCATTCAAGGGTTTTGTGAGTGGTGACATTAATTTGTTCATTCATCATTCCTTTCATGCTATTTCATTTTATTACAAGGTTTAATTACCAAAACGGGGTTTGACCAAGGCAAACCCCCATTTGACATAAACAAAACATTTTTCACTTTTGATTTATGTTTGCAAATTTAGGTGGAAGACATCTTGGAGATCTCTTGAAGAGAAAAACTAAAGAAGTTGTCAAAGTCGCAAAAGTTGTCAAGAAAGTTTTAATCTCATGAAAATCAATTACAAAATTTATTTCTAGCTTTTTGAACCTAAAACCTAGGAAAATTGAGAGATTCAGTTATATTGCAAAGGCTCCCAAAAGCTATAGAAAACCTTAAACCAGGACCCATTCGCCCCTAGGTGAATGAGTCCCAGGTCAGCTTTAGAAAAACACTTTTGGTGACTGGTACACACCTTCTTACCTCTCTCAGATCTGCAATTTTATTTTTGGTTCCATTAGTATTGAGCTTAATCTTCAAGATCCAAGTTGTAGGTTACATTTTGGAGTTAGTTTTCTATTTTTAATCTTTCTTCCTAAAGTGTTGTTTAATTAGAGCCCCCATCCTTGCAAAAAAAGGAAATCAATAGATTCACACTTTGACTTGACTCACCTCAAGGTTGATAGTCCTTTCATTGTGTGCATATCATTTCCTAATGAATTGAGGAAGATAGGTCCATCATAACCCTATTTCCCTTCATTTCTATTGGTGAACCTATTTTCTTTATTTTCACTTGATAACGTTCATACACAAACAAGAAATTCTCAGTGATTGCATTTTCTACAGACATGGGATCAATGAGTATCCCAATTGTAGGTTTGTTATTGATACGTCTGGCAATGTAGAGAGGACCATCAGGTGCATGTATAGATGCATTAATATGTGTGAAAGCAATGTTAGGTAACAAAGTGGTTTGGCCCTTACGAGGTTGAACATCTATGACCATATCTTGTAGACCATCCTCATCATCACTCTTATTATTCATTTCATCAGCTTTATCAACATTTATATCACCATTCTTAACATCACAAGATTGGAAAAAGTTGGATGAATGATTTGGCATTGGATTGGTGAAAATTTACAAGTTTTGGTTAGGTAGGACAACAAACTTATTTCCTTGATCATTAACTCTGCCCACTAGATGTGATTAGAATCAATGAGGTCTTACACTTGATGTTTAAGATGCATGTATCATGTCCATTTGTGCGATGATATTGAAAAAAGGATTTTGGGTTAAATTTTGGAGATATAGGTTTGGTTGTGTCCATAGATCTAATAGAAGGCAATTGGATTAAGTTCTTGCTCAAAATTTGTAACATGATTGAATGGAGGGAATCATGCAGCTGGGTAAATTTTCCATCTCTTGATCTAAATTGGTACGAGGTTGAAATTATGGCTATAACTTGTGGTTCAATGTGATCGGTTGTTTGAGGTGTACTTATCTCGATGAAGTCCTTATTTTTCTTCTTGAATGGTTGATAGTTGTTTTGAAGTACAAATTCATATTTCTTAGTAGGAGTTGATGAAGATGTCTCTTCATATTGAATAACCAAATTTTGATAATCATGAAGGGCCATACACGAGTGTATAAAGGATGAATATATTATCAACAAGATTTTATCCCTTATGCCATGTTGCAAATTTTTAGTGAACACTCTTTGAACATCCACATAAAGGAAGAGTAAGATTGATTTGTGAGTAAAGTTGGAGTTATGCCAATGTGTTGTATTTTTGAAGCAACAGTTGGGTTTGTGTGTGTAGGAATAGAGGCTATAGTGGTGGGGAGGGAGATTTAACTTCTTACTTGACCTTGAGTGTATCCCAAACCTTGGGTGTAATTAGCCATTGTAGGTATGCTAGCATCAACTATATGGGATAGACTACACAAAACCTCTAATCCTTGAGCGTCATTAATCAATATCCTCAAGTTATCCACTATAGGAACTATTGGGCTAGCTAGAGATTCAGTACTCAGATAGTCTCAAATTTATTCTAGATCTTTGTCCAATTGTTTGAGTTTGTCTTTGGGAACATGGGCAACAACAATATCAACATCCATAAAAATGGTTGATTATAAAGTTGCCACTGGTATGGCAGCATTAGGGATAGAATCCAAAATGGGCATGGTATTGGCAATACCTTGCATGAAAGAGTTGGAAGACTCAGGATCCACAACCGATGTAACAATAGTGTAGGATGCTTTAAGCCTAGAACTATGTCTCATCGAAGTATTGGAAATAGGACACCAGGCGTGAAGTTCATGTGAGTTTCAAAACACTAAGTGTACCCACTATAAACACAAAAATATTAAACAGTCACAATAAAACACTCAGAAGGAAAAATAAAACTATAGAAATAGACAATGAACATTGTGATAGAGGTTCGACAAAAAATTGAGCCAAAAAGGGTAGGATAGGTGCGTTGAAGGCGCCTATGTCTTAGACAAGGTCTTGAAAAATTCAAAGTTTGATTATGTATGATACTATTTTAGGATTTTGATTTTGTGTGCAAATAGGTTTGACATTGACTATTTTTAATTTTATCAAATTAAGATTATGCAACTCAAAATGTAAATGTGCAAAAATATTGAAAATGGTTAAAAAATAAGACAAATATGAATGCAATTTTCAAATCTAAGATGCAATAATTAACCAACTCTAGATAATATGAAAATTTCTGAAAATGAGAATGTTGATGCTTTTTTGAAATGAAACAATGCAATTTTTCACTTTTTGGGGTATATGAAGGATGCCTAAATGAATGCAATTAACACTTTAAAACTTGTTTTCATATTTAAATGAGCTAATGTAGATTTATGAATGCAATTTGAATATAGATTTGATGTGAAATGATCGAAATTAACCCTATTGCAACCTATGATGCAATATGATATACAATTTTTTGAATTTTTTATGCCCTTTTATGATGTAAAAATGAAACTCTAAATGAACAATGCAAGAAAATGCAATGAAAAATCTAGATCTTGGGTGAATTTTTAGAAGTTATATAATGTTAACATGTTAGGTTCACCAAAATGATATGTAGGAAAAGGGGATCTATCCCTTTGGGATTTTAACTCTTTAGGGTTCTTAAACCTTTTCCTAATTTCATTGGGGTTTGAAAGGTGGGATGATGTGATATGATTATGAATGGGGATTTGATGGATTTGAAAAAGGTATATGATTGACGTATAGCTTGAAAGGCGAGTCAACCAACCCTTGACCAAATCTAAAATGACCTTAATAATGAAATCCAATGATTCAATTTACCTAATGATTTGAATAACTACTTTAATACCTCGAAACAATAGATTGAGTAGGGCATTATGCACTTGTGATATAAATTTGAGCCTAATTTTGGAGGACATTTCCTCCAAGGGTGCTACTTTCCTAGTAGGTATTTTTCAGATCTATTTTTGTAGTCCTCAAGAGCTGAATTAAAGCTTTCAATTTTTGTCTGCAAATTTGTTGTATCACTGTCCGATAATTTTATGAGTGACTTTTTGTGATTTGTCAAGGTGTAGGGTTTAAATTGCAACAATGGATAATTGATCTTCAAAATAGCCTCAATCCTCTTCAAAGTTGAAACTCGCACATTCAAAGAGAGAGGAAGGGTTGTGCCATTAATGGGCTTGCCTTGGTCAAACCCCATGTTAGTGTTTCCACTTCCACAAATGGAAATGTCAATAATAAAATGATAAATGATAGGAAGGAATGATGGATCCACAAAGTGATGCAACTCACCACCCTTCAATGGCTTTCTTGAAGGACTGAAGTCATGCATATCTCCTCAAGGTCTTGGATCTTGATTGCTTGATTTTCTTGAATTTCTTGGAGACCTACATGGAGGGTTAGCCTCCACAAACAATGTTAACATGAACATACATTAACTCACATAGGATTTGACATGATGCTTCAATCTCGAATTACTGCAGTAAATCCTCTAATGGATTCTCTTGACTTGCTTGATAATGCCATTAATAATAATTCTCTCAATTTTCCACTTGTTAGATCTCTCTTGTTAGTTTTTAAATGATGCAATAACTAGGTATTTATATGCAATTATTCTAATTTCTCAAAAATTAAATCCTAACAACCAACTTTAGATATTTGAAATTCAAATAATAAAATGTCACCTCCAACATATTTGAATTTGGATCCAAAATAGGGGGACATAGACGCCCTAGGCACCAATGTCCTAGGCCTATTTTTCGAAGTTTAAGGATTTGAGGGAAAAGTATTAAATGAGAGCATTTGTTTTCTGCTTCCAATTTTTCAGTAAGTATTAAAATGAGTTGTGGAATGCATAATTTAGGAAATTAGGTGTTTAGTTAGGTCGAATGACTTACGAGGGAGCAAAACATAGTGTGAAATATTCAAGGGAGACATTGTTTTATGCTACTAAAAGGATGTGCCTTTTATAAGATTTTTCTACAAATAAGATGTTAGTAGTTTGAAGATTGTGTCTTGGAAATGTAATTTTCCCAAGGGATTTGATGTTTGCTCACAATGCACAAAAAATAGATGATTAGTGTAAGGGGCTAACAATATTTAAATCCAAGAAAAATGATTACCTTCATTGCAAGAGAAAATAGGTTGAAAAAGAAGAAATACTATAATAAGGTGCAAACATGCTCAAATTTAGAAATAGACATGTGTTGGAGAGCCACCATTTCATCACGGATCTACCATTTTGTGTTGTAGACCTTCCGTTATATGTTTAGGCCTAGGGAATTGACACACAATTTTACAAAATAATGTCAAAACTATAAAATAACTTGGGGAATTATTATATGGAAATTAGGAAACCTTAAATGGTCATTTTTTTTGTCAAAAATTAGAGATTTAAAAGGCATGAAAAGTGATGAAAATGGAGTTAGGAATTTTATAATGCAAGAATATCACTACATATGTAGATACACCACTATATGTTATGGATATGCTAAGTTATGGTTAGGGCTATAAGTCATCATCAAAACCTACAAAAATTAATGTTATGGGGCCACAAAAGAGAGTTGGGATGATATATACACACTTATAATGATATTCCCCTACAAAAACACAACGTTAGATGCCTAAAAACCTTGATTAAATGAAAAAAAAGATGAATGGTTATTTGATCTTGCTAGGCTATTAGACCTAAAGTAGATGCACCAATCTAGCACAAAAACACTTAAACATGTTTTGCATATGCTAATATATGAAAAAGTGCCTCTTTATAATAAAAAATTGCTACAATATGTGTGGATATGCTAATTCAGTCCATACATGGTAAAACATAGAGCATATATACTAATCTAGAACTTGCAAGTGGGAAAAGGCTACAAAGACAGGAAAATAATTAAAAAATGGGATATTATCACTAGGCATGTCAAAGATGTTTACATAGAAATATATTGTTAAGTGTGAAAAGAGATCCTAGATCTAACTAGTAAATTATTATAGATCAAGCTTTTCTTTGCTTAACATTAGAACATAAACCAATGAGGGTTTTATGATTGGCTAACTACCTCAAATGATAACCAATATGTTTGGGTTTTGTTCTTTTGTTGTAAAGAGGTCATATTTGATGTGTGATTTAATTAACCTAATTGATATAAGCCCTAATATGAAAACATGAATAATTGCAGAGACAAAAAATGAAAATCACAAAAACAACTACAAATCTAAAAATGTGTAGATAGAGGGGCACCTATCACTACAAGTAGAGGTTGAATTGGAGGGACAAGGTCATTGAATGGGCCCTATTTCTAGGGTTTTAGTTTGTTCTAAATTCAAGTGACCCAGTAAAAGTCTACTTTGTCCTTCTACGACTTGTCACTATTGGAAGTTTCACACTTGGATCAACACACATAAAAAGAGGGAAAATGTGTGTGTTGTATAAGAGTTTTCTTTAGTCAAACCTATTTTTGGTGTTCCCACCTCCAAAATCAATGATAATGATGATAAATATTATGTGCTCTTAGGGGAGAAAAGGTAAAGTAAATGATAAAAATTGTAATAAGTGTAAAAACATAAGGTATATTTACCTTAGGTATGAAACCTTTATTGAAGTGATGCCATACCACAAGATGCCACAAAAAATTGATGAAGAAGGAATAAATTTCCTTGAATACCTGTAAGGTTTAGTCCACATAACACAATAGAGAGTTGTAGCAAGCATGTAAATTAGTTGCATGTGTGTTCATAATAGCGCATAATCATTCATCATAGTTCATAATAGTTCATAGTAGATGTTGAAGCAAGAGCGGAAGACTTGTTTATTTATGTATCTCGAGTAATTTTTAGACTTAGGCTAACAAGGTACTATTTTCTAGACACCAAAGGTCAACATTGGAATTTATAACTTTTTAAAAGCTAATTTCGAGGACTAGGGCACCTAGCACCCTTGTCTGAGTCTTTTTTGCTCGAAAAACTCAAGATGACATGGAACTAAATGTGTTTTCCCAATTTGACCCTAAAATGAACAAATTATGAATATAATTAATTATACATACAAAATAGGATGCCAAACCTACTGTGAAACTGTCAAGGGTGAAAATTTACGACACTAAAAATACATGAATACAAGAACAAGTTAAACTAAGTTAATCTATTCTACTCACAATACATGCAACACTTTGATTAAGTATAAGAATTAGTAAAATATTTATGAAAACATAAGGAAATCTCACAATTTCACCAATCTTTATTGCATTGAAATATGGTGTTTATGCTCTAAGATGATATGTGAGTGCTCCTACCAACACCATAACATTGCATAAGTAGTATTTTTTAATTTAATGGTTTAGGTTGAGGCCAATTTATAGACTTTTGGATGAGGTATTGGATGGATAACATTGATTTAAAAGATCAATGACTCTCATTTCTTGAGAGGTTTATGAGGATGGGGAGTGGGCAAGTGTCTCCATGAGGTTGGTGGATGGAGATGAGTCTAATATTAAAGGGAAATCAATGGTTGAGGATTCCCTTGGAAGAACTGGATGGATGCAATTCAAAGGGTACTTTGGAGTACCTTGGGGGTATGTGAAAATCTTGACCCATATGACGTGTAACAATACCAATGACATATGTACAAAGAACCATTTATATGTACACTTTTGGAGGATGTGCAAAGTTTGAATTGGTTGATCTAGGTTAGGAATGTGCAAGTGAGGCATTAGTGGTCCAATTAGTTGTAGACCACTTAATAAAAAGTGGATGGAAAATATAATTAAATCCATAGATATATTTATCTAAGGTTGTACTATAGAGGAGGCATGATAAATACATATTAGGAATACAATTGAGTGAATAGTGATGAATAGTGGATGAATATAGTAATTTTGTTATTTGATAATATGATGAAATTGGATGATTAGATGGATACATAAGGATTTATTCAATCAAATAGAAGAAATATTCAAGTGATTAGGTGAAATGATAGGTCAATTTCAAGTGTCCACAGTTGCTTATCAAAAAATATGAGCAAACATAGAATTCAAGTTCTAGAAAAATGGACATCCATAAAAATAGAAAAAGTACCTATATCACTTTGTAATTGGGCAAGGTAGAGCAATGGGGAAAATCTAGGTGCCTCATCAATGGCATAGTTGATTGAGTAGTAGTATCAAGCGACGACCAAGTAGGTAGCACCTAGAAAAGGAGGGCATGGAGGGGGTCGCCAATCCATTGTTAGGACCAACAAAGGAGGTCTGTGGGTCATAGATTCCTATGGGGGTGGGCTTGTGACTAGGAATGCAAGCCCTCACTACTAAAGGTGACCACCTACTAAGTGATAGGACTAGGGACTATGAAATTCATTGAAAAAATCCTACTTAAATCAATGGTGACATGATCTATACCCTAAGAGTTTTTTTGTTTAAAAACTATGAAATTCATACCATACCTAATGCAGGAGTGACATGGAGTATATTCTATGGGATATACTAATGATACTTGTTGAGTGTACTGATTTGATGGCAACTAATAGAGTGTATGACCTATACAAACTAGACCATACAAATTGTGTACATTCGTACAACTACATGGATTTTAGATAGGTGAATTTTGTAAACCCTTCAAAAAGGCCAAAAATTTTCTAACACCAAAACTTATCAATTTGGTATTGACTATATAAAGTTATATGTGAAGCTATGCAACATGATCCTTAACATTATGTGGGTGGTGCATGGTGCAATTTTTTTTGCATGAGTTGTATCACATCTCTAACATTGTGTGACATGGTTCTAAGCTCTATACACACTACACATGAAGCAAGGAGCTACAAGCCAACGAACTACATGGTTCCTAGTTTTTCATAGGTTGTACATAAACCAAGGAGCTACATATGGGGTTTCATGCACTACTATGTAGGTGATTGAGGTTGAAGGATGTGTTTGTGAGGTGACATGTAAATTATAAGCAATAATCTTGAGGCCATGATGAAAATATAAGAGTGGGTGTTGATATAAAAAAAATAATAAAAAACAAATGACAATTACATAAAATTAAATGCAAGTAGGTAAAAATAAGAATGAATAGACATGTAGATTTGAAACAAACCTAATAGAAACACATAACACTTATCAATATTAAATTATACTAAAACGTTCCATCAAAATAATTATAAATATACAAATCTCACCATTATACTATCATTCAAAATTCCCAATTGATTAATTTTGTTTTGCCATCTTATTGATATTCCATATAATTACAAGATGATGAAACGAAACAAATCGTATTATCTTTGTCTGGTATCATAGCCAAACAAATCGTCATTTCATACTTTATTAGATTGCCCTTTATAGATAACCACAACACAACAAAAGACAAAAACGATTTTTTGTCGTTTAAGAGAAATGAAAATATTATGGGTGAGTGGAAGTGTTAGGTTTACATAATCACAATTATTTGTTTAGATATTTTTGCCATTCACGAGACTTTAAAAAGAGGATTATTTACTGGATCCACATAAAAAAGGCATCAAAAGATTAGGGGAAAATGGTATAAGAACTTTACCAAAGTAAAGCTAACAAGACCAGCTTTTGCATAATGTTTGGGCAAATAATTTGTACTTTGATTTAACGTCGTAAATGAAAGGGATTTACCAATTTCCATCAATATATCAATTTTTGACCATTAAGGGTGTAATTATTGGTTTGCTTTACAAAGTTGATGTGCACTCGATGAGCATGATTTTCATGGGAAATTATCATTCTTCTTGATTGTTGATGATAATTCTGATGCTCCCACTTCATGGAAAGTTCAACAATTATACTTATAAATTTGTCAAATTGGCCCTCTATTCTTTTAAATGGAGAGTAAAGTAGTGGTTATGTATGAAAATTCAATATTATATAACATTTTTAATTCTTTCATCGTATCATATTTTATATAAATGATGGAATATTATGAAGAGATCTTCATATATTTTGTTATATCATTTAGACAAAGAATTTCCCTTTTAAATATATGAAAATGGTATATTTAAATAAACTAAAGTTCAAACTTCTTTTTTCAATCAATAAACTTCTTTTTATAATTGGTCACATCTAAGTTGTTAATAAAATATTTGCTATCAACTATGACAACTTCTCTTTTTATTGGTTGTTGTCTAAAATGCATTATAAGAAACTTGACTAATCAACAACTTCCTATAGACCAAATGGTGGAAAAAGAAAAAATTGATCTATCTCCTCTTGGTCTCACTCCATCTAACCAAAGAACTTGGGTGGTTGGAGACAAATCTATACCTATATTCAAAGCACTTGTATCATTGCTAGTGTTCATTAATTTCATGTAGGTCATTCTAACCCCTCTTAGGGGCTTAGTTAATAGGTAGCTAAGAAAGGACATTATAATAATTATCAATGAAAAGTCAAAATGGTGTTCATATATATTTTTAAAAATAATATAATCCTAAGGATCTTTCTTCTCTTTCTATGGGATATATTATAATTGACTGGTTGTGAGCATGATGGCAAATTTGACGCGTTGTAATATCCTTTTTGGAAAATGCCTATTTTAATGCATTCGTAAGCAATGCTTCGTCTTTATGATGATAAAAAAAACTTGTGCTCCTTGTTTTTGTTGAAGTCCTTGGGCACTCTAATTGTTGAGGATATTTTTCCCTTCCAATCATTAAAAATCACTCACGATAGTAATGACATGATTAATGCGTCACCACCAACTCTAACGAATTTTGAATACATACATACATATCAACCATCTCCTACCGTTTAATGACATCACCACCAACTGCTATGCACTTTCGGCCACTGCACCTTTTGGCTTATTGTAAACAATTAAGGCTTAAAGGAATTAATTAGGTTTGTATTTTATATAGTTTTAGAGGTGAAAGTGTGGAAGTGGATTTGGAGAAAGTTTTTTAAGTGTAAAAGATTGGAAGAAAATTAAATGTGTAATGGATTTAAAATTTAACATATCTTTATTAAAGGAAATAAATATGTTCAATAAAAGAGTGGTCATTGGAATTAAATTATTAAATAAAGTAATTTAAGTTTTTCAGATGAAGAAATGCATAATCATGTTGAAGTAAGTTCGAGATAAGTGGAAAGGTAGGTAGGACAACAAAACTCTTTGGAGGGAGAGTCCAGAATTGGCTTGAGAAAAAAACATAATGACATACAATAGGTGAACAGAAATTATAGATACTCTAAAGTTGAAGGAAGTAGTTAACCTTGTTGTAATGCTAGGTATTTGTGAGGGTTTTATTTCATTCAAAACTTTGGCTTGTCTCCCAATTTGGGGCCCAGATGAAATCAATAGTTCATAGAGAAGACTAATTATGAAGACAACTACCTTGATTCATTTGTAACAAAATATTAGGTCAAGAAAAAGAGTGAGGACAAAAACAAACAAACAACTTATTCTTCAAAAAATTATTGAATTTTTGGGTCTATTGCTTTGATCAATGAAAGTTGTAGTCTTTTGACTTGATTTTGTTTGGCTTTGTATTCTAGACTGGATTAATTTATAACATTTATTTAAAGTAATATAAGCTATTTTCATCAAAAGAAAGTACAACACTTGAACTTCTATGTTTTTTTTTTTTTACCTTACTTTGTGTAATTTTTGAAGCGTATAATTTTAGTATATATGATTTTGTTTGATTTGATGTATTTATAGACTTTAGATTTAGTCTAATATTTAAAAAAAATCATTATATTTATATTAAAAAAATGTTAGCTCGAAGATCACTTTTTCTTTTGTCTTATATAGGATCAAACTACTTTTAATTTCAAATTTAATTGTGATGTCAAGTTGACTCAATCCCAACTACTTGTTATTGACCAACCCCCGCAATTTTTTTTTTGTGTGCCTAAGACTTACATAGAAGAGCATCACCCTAAGCCATTTCAATCACCCATCATTGGGACAAACCCTTTGCATCCTCTTTGAAATGAATTGCCTAACCATGCACCTCTATCAACACTCAAATTTTTGCATCAATCATCTCAATCACATCAATATCAACAAATGACAAAACCCCAATTTTCACACTAAATACCTTAATCAACAATTATTACACTTTATTATATAATTGTTTTGAGGATGATGTCTCTTCCAACTCTTATGAAATCATTGAATCAATTATTGATGAATGACTAGGTTCAAGGAGAGAAACTAGTCAATTTATCCTACTTAACATAACAAGTTCTAATAACACTTCTCAACAACAAATTTTCCATTTACAAATGCACCTACATACAAAAAAATATCAACAAACATTAAATTCTTAAATTTCACTCTATGCATTTATCTTAAGTATCTCCTTTTAAACTTGTCTACTTCAACATTAAAAAATGCACATTTTTACATTAATTTTAAAATATCTCGTTTATCTAAAAAAATATATTTACTTTTGATCTTCCAATATATATCTCTTAAGATATGATCTTAAAATATAAATCAACACAATATTCTTTCCAAAGCTTTTCAATTCCTTAGACTTGTGTATATACCTTTTATTTTCAGATGTTACCTATGGGGAGGGAGGGCTATCCAAGTACATGTGCCCCCTCAATTATTTGATCCACTCCCTAAAAAGACACATCCCCACTCGGCTGAAGTTACTTCCATGCTTTCTACTTAGGTCTAATTTTCCAGTGGAATAATTCCACCACAATGAGTGTCGGCGAGTGTGGGGCCCATGGCAACGTCATGGTGGATCACCACATAACTTCACCGCACATTAGAAAAGAGAAGTATATATTGTCAATCACATACGGACAATGATTCCCTGCCACACCCAGTACACGACTATTTTGTCTAAGATCCTATGGCCAAAAAACAAATGTCACGTCGACACCTGTGTACAACAAAGACGGGAGGGAGGTGAAGCGACATGACTAGGCTAAGGAACATAAGCTATATCTAAAATATCGGCGCATGTCCAAACAATACGCCACTTTCGAAGCAGAGGCAGCAGCAAACAAAGACCGTTGTGGAACGGCCTCCTTTGCCATTTAGAGAAGGGGGCATTTGGAATAGAGAGGAGTGATCATCATGGTGGTGGACGTTGGTACCCTAATTTAGTAGACACATCTTAGTCACGTTGTACGGTACCCCCAAGTTGAATTGACCCATTTTTTAACTGTGCAACCTACGACCAGTCAAAACCCACGTCTTACATAGAGGTGTGGGCATGGGTAGAATGGAGATTGAATACTATTTTCTCATTTATTTATGTAATGGTTGAAATTGGATATCCATTCCCTTCCCTCTTATGTTTGAATAACTGGATTGTGATTTAATTTTTGATTTTTAAAGTTGTATTTTAGATGTATTATTCGTCATTTTAGATTAAAAGGGATATTTTTGTCAGAAAATTAAAGATCGAATCTATTTCAAAAGGAATGGTGGTATTAGAAAGACTTTTTGATATGGATTACATAGCAAGATAGAGATGCCCAGAGACTCAAAAGGTGGGAATTATGATGCATATCATTTGGGAGATGGTCAAGTAGAGAACATGTTTATAGGAAGAGCATGCATCCAAGAGTAAAGGGATGGTATAATTAAGGCACTAAGGGATGGTGTGAGTAATAACTAGTGTTATAGTTTTTCAATTCTTCATATCCCCAAGCTATCATAGACTTGATACAGGCCACTTGCTCTAATATCTACGTAAATTAAATGACAAAATCTATAAGTAATCCAAGTTGTGGAATATGGAAATGGAAACTTCAAATTAGAAAACAAATGCACATTTGAAAAGAGTAGAATACTTGAATTATGCTTGAGAGAAAATATACACCATTCAATGATTTATGTACAAGAGAGTCATTGACTTGGTTCTTCTCTATATGTACGTAGAACAACACAAGTATTTATGCAAATGAATACTAGCTAATACCTTAACAAAATGCTAAAAGGTGTTGCACACGTATGGAGCAGTTTCTATGTGGGTAGAAGTATACAAGATATTGAACTTGTATGTGTCAAAGGGATTGAGTGGTCATGCAATTCAGGCACAACCACTTGTTAGATGTGTATAGTACCAAACCAATTGCTACACATTAGATGCATGTTTTCCCATGTATAGTACCATGAAATGTGAGAAAAGGTGTGTGAGAAATTAAGTTGTACAAATGTGCATAAGAACAATATTGTACAAAGGTGCGTGAAGTTGTAAAACATTAGTGATGAGTAAAGTTGCACCAAGATTAAGTGGCATGCATTGAGTGAAGATTTGTGTTTAAGGTTGGGTGTGCAACTATGCTCAAATTATTCATCCATTGCATCATACTTGAGGCAAGGAAATATGGAGAATCAAGGCATTCTTATATGTTGCATGCAAAATAGTGAAGGACGATAGCACACTTTTTTGATCTTGTAGCAAGGATAGCATAAAATTTCTTCTTACAAATTATGTAGCCAAAAGTTATCACCAATTTAAAAAGAGTGGTGTGCAATGGATGTGATATTACTCTTTGTATTTTTATTGTTGGTGCTAAATATTTGTATGGACTTTTTGATGAAGGTCTTAGATGCATTGGATGATTTTTCATGCTTTATCCACTTCCCATTCCTATGTGAACATACTAGATATTGCATGGTAGGAGATGTAGGTGTTGTTGGCTAAAACTTAAGAAATGTTTTAAGAGGACTATGTCCCATAAAAGTACATAGAGCTATGATGTAAGACTATTGTATATATGATAGATTATCATAACATATTCATAGATGCATATTATTATCAATGCACTAGATTTTAATCAATTGAAATATAATTTGCATACCCTTATTACACTTTTATGTCTATTTTAGCCCCTAGCCCATGTGCGTGATTTTTGTGATGTTTTGACCCTTTTTTTACTAGCCTATGTTATCCCTAACCATATTTTTTCTCCTTACAATATTTTCCCCTAGCCTTGTTTAGTCTCCCTGAGTGTTTCTTAAATTTATTTAATTTCCTCCCTTCTTATGTCCTAAACCTTCATTTAACTTTTCCTTTGCTTTTAAACCCTTTATACCCTTGTGAAGCTTTGATTTGTCATGCCAATCCCTATCCTATGTGTAGACCCCACATTTAACCTTCCTAAAAAATATAATAAATGAGAAAATAATTTGTGTACACCTACCCTTAGATGGCCACCTTTGGCCCTAGGACCCCTTAAGAAATTGAGCTTAATTTTTATTTACATACTACCCATAGTTCACCATCCAATAGGTCATGTAGACACATAAAATATGACCTTACCCAACCACACCTAATTTAAGCCTATCCTTAGCCCATTAATTAATTATATATTTATTATTTATTTAATAATTCCCATCCTTTCCCATCTTTATTGTAATCCTTTAATTAAATAAATATTTACTATTTATTTAATTATTTTTCCCTTCACATGATCCCATTAATTAAATAAATACTTGATTTATTTAATTAATTTCCCTCTATCCTCTATCTTTGTCCATCTTATCCTAACCCTTTATCTTGTCCACATGGATCATAATCTAAATTTATCCTCATGTGACAAGTGTCCCCTTCACATGTCTAACTAATTCGATGTCTAGATTCATTGAACCTAGACACCTTACCAAAAGTCAAACTAACTTTTCATCTTAGCCACTCATGTCATTCAACCTCTTCATCCTAGCCATTGTCATAAGGATTTTTGTCCTTATCTCAATCCTAAAACTAGACACTATCCATCATGTGTCACTTGTCACATGATTGCATCTTTGATACAAACCCTAATCCTCATTCAATCTTAGCCATCCATCATCAATCATTCTTAGCCATTAGCTTTGCCTCTTCAAGAATCTATATCTAGAGTCTCTGATCCTTCATCAAATCCTCTTATCTCTCTTAATCCTCTTGAGCTCTTGCAATCACTTATCAATATAGCATACCTGCATGCTATCATTTTCAAATCATATCAAGGTTATGATAGAGCATTGAGTAATAAACATATCAACATCAAAGAGAAAATAAAATGAAATAAGGGTTCACTCTATTTCCACTCATCAAGGAAATAAGAAAAGATTCTAGGTAAAGGTATTGTTCTTTGCATTGCTTTATCTTCTTTTGTTTACCTTCAATATTTTCCAACCTCTTCATTTTGGCATGCTTGGTGGGACCCACATCCCTCATAACCCCTTTTTGGTGAAATTTTCAAGATTTTTTGTAATGCGAAATGTATTTTTAGGTGCTACCGACTCTTGAAAGAGAGTTGTCTCACATTGATCTTGAGATATTAGCCTTTAGATGGTGGGCCCACATCAAGTTAACACAACTACTTGACTAAATATAGGATTATGCTATCATGCTTGGGATGTTTTCATGTGCAAAACTAGTGAAGTAATTATCCTTATCACCTTGAAATCCAAGTCAACCATTATGTCTTTTTTTTTTATTGTCTCTTGCCAAAAATCATCAAAAACCATCTTAGACTATCAAATTATGCTTCTGTATTATCCCTCGATGCATGTGCATCATTCTGAGGTGCCTTTATGTAGTTTTCTATGAAGTTGTGCCTCTGTTCCATAGAAAGGAACCTTTGTTCCATATAAATGCACCTATGTTTCATAGAGTTATACCTTTGCTCCACAAAGTACTACCTTTGTCACCTGAAGTTGCACCTTTGTCATTTCATTTCAATCTGACCACTTTAAAACCTCAAATTATAAGCTTGAAATTTTTAGACCTAGAGCAAACCTGGGAGACCCATCCTCAACCATTATTTCACCTGAAACATCAACCATAAGCATAATATCCATCCAAAAACCTTAATATTCCCCCCATCTCATCATTCTCATCCATTATCATAGCCTAGTCATCACTATATTCATCCCTAGACATTGGACCAATCAACAACTATCCTATCTTTATCATCCTTGTAAAATTACAAAGTTGTGTCACACTTTTGACCAACTTATTAGCATAAGTGAAATTAAGTATTTCTAATATAAAACCATTTTTGTTCAACACATATGATCTAGATAGATTCATTATAGCTAATTTAGATATGGAAACAAATTTTCCAAATAAAAGTTTTCACTAAATGCATATGTAGCACCACTTTGAGGCCAATTTACCAAAAAAAAAAATTATTCAAAAAACTTCATGTTTCAACAACTACTCATGTAAACAACATTTAAAAAAATATAAAAATACCCTTTTGTATGTCTATAAGTGTAATTTTTTTAAAAAAAATATGTATATATATATAGGGTGGGTGCATGAAGATGGGTAGCAATTTTGTGGCCACTTTTTATTTTTTATTTTTAAAACTCATAACACGAGCGTATTATAACGCGCACACGTTATGGCTTGGTGTGTTGAGCCTGAGGCTTGGCCACCACAAGCCCATAATGTGAGTGCGTTATAATGCACTCACGTTATGGCATGTTAAAAGAAAAAAAAGATGTCGAAATTCATTTTCATTTGTGACTATTTTTTTCTTGTTGCCCACGGCCAAAAACCCCAGAATTCCGCACTCGCGTTCTAGGAGGAACTTTTTGCAAAATCCCTCATCAACAATTGTTGATTCATCGTCAGGATACGACTACGTCGACGAGGAGGTCAAAGAGGTAAGGATTGTTTTTTTTTTTGAATTTGTTAGTTTTAGGTTGTATTTGATATATTTTTTTTTGAAATTATAGGATATTTTAATCAACCTAGAAACCCTCCTCAAAATCCACAACAAGAAAAAAATCCTCAACAAGAAAATCCTTAGCAACAAAATCCTCAACCACAACAACAACCTCCTCCACCAATCCCTCAATACTCTCCTGGCATTGAACAAAATTTAATGGGTGAAATTGAAAACAATAAAAAACAAATTGATGATTTAATCGAGAGGTTGAACAATCCACAAACGTTTCAACTACGGAAAGAATGCCCCTGGAAACTTCATAGCAAGATATGTTAAAAAATGTAGATTCAATTAGCAAACAATTATCTGGTTGACATAATAGGAGGCAGGTGGCTAGGGCTTTTTACTAGGATAAATTATTATATAAAAAAGTAAAAGAATTAAAAATTACAAAATTAGATTTGTGTGCATTACTCACTGACCCACTATCAAATGGAAATCTCTCCCTCAATGTGAAGAGGTTTCCTATTCATTGGTGCCACCACCAAGAGATTACAAAATATTTTTGGGATAGGTGGTACATGGTTTTTGATGACCCACCATGCAACAATTGTGAAGTCCCATAGTATTTCCTCAAGAAACTATATGTTGAGTTCATCTTGAAATAAATCCCAAATTATTTTGATATGAGGGACTTCTAGGAGAGAGGTGGGGGGTTGACACAAGATAGACCTGGTGCATAGCCAAATCCTATGCAAAAAGCGAGATGACCTCTTGCTAGGCCGCCTCATGAGCACATCATCATCCATTCTGATGCGAAGGAGAGTGCTGACGTAGAGACTTTGCAGGACATTGAACCTTTGATGCAGAGTGTCATCCAACATGTTAGACCTATTGTATAGTGCCATCCAAGGTAGTCTTTGATAGGTGGGCTTTGATCCCAGGTGTGTCAATCTTGCGGGGTGACTTGTTCATATGACCCCACAAACACTTAGGAGGCTACTGCGTAGGATCTATCTACAACTATGGAGATGGAGAGGGCAACTGACATTTTGCATGATGTGTATGACATTGATACTCAGGTAAAAGTTAGCATGTTCATTGAATTTAATTTATTAAATTTCAATTTTGAAATGCAAGATTAAATAATTTAGTTTTATGATTTTAATAAACTTACAGGGTCACAGTGTTGATACTGGATACATCGGCCCTACACCTACTTATTTATGCAGTGCACCTATCGGTGGGGTATGTAAATAGTAAACAATTATAAATTTATTAGATGCTGATAAAAAAATTTTACGAATGATATTTTAATATGTGATTTTGGATTTTGAATAGACTAATATTGGAGGTTTTGAGGGAACACCTCTCAGTGCTAGTGGATTTAGTCAAACCTTCACACAGGTAATAGAATAAAGAGTTTAACTAATAAATTATACTTAATAGATTTATGTAGTTTATATTCATACTGTTGATTACGTTGCATTGCACATCATTCAAACTCAAAGTATTAATTCACATTCCATAACTAATAACTAGATGTTGATAGATGACAAAATTTCAACTACAATATAGTTGTTTAGAAAGTCAACATAAGTAGTGATGCAATTAATTCACATCGAATAAGTAATAATTTTAGGGGCAACTTCCAATTGTATTTACTTGTCATCGCATTCCATGAGACCAAATTTTAGTGAGGCATCTTTTCAAACAGTTCATTTCCTTGTCTATTCTCCAAACTAGGCACCCATTATGGTCTACTCTTACATATCTAAAACTCACTTGCAACTCTTTTGGAGCAACTGTCCCAAATCTGGCTTTTAACGTTGAATTAGGCCACAATTAGGCCTCTTTTTCAAAGAGACAACTCTCCAAACACACAACCAACACTTGAAACCTCCAAAAAGTCAAAATATAGCCAAGAAAACCTTAGATTTTTCAACTTTCAGGTCTCCTCTCACTCATTTAGACCCCTTTTCATAAAACCCTCTCTTTCCTTACAATCAATTAGGGCTTATTGAAACTCTTATGCACTGACCTATCAAAAGCTTATAATCACTTCAATAACGCTCATTTATGACTGTACATACTCATTCCATCCTCAAATAATGCTGCCCCAAAGATCTACATACACTTCCTTCACAAAATCACTCCTTTTCACTAGTTTTCACCCTCTTTCACCTAGGGTTTCTCACTTATTCACTTCTCTAACCACTTTGAAACTCTCATATCTTCTAAAAAATCTCCAATTCACCCGATCTCACAATATTTAGGGGATTCTATCCACTTCTAAACCATTGCCCTCTTTTCACTCACTCTAGCTTTGTTTAAAAAGCACAAAAACTGGTTTTTCACTAAGGCAACCCGAAGAACTCTCACAAAAACTTCACCAAACCAATTCCTTACCTTCTAAACCTAATCCTACTTCAGACTGGTCCATTCCACCAGGAAAAAGTTGCTACATAAAGGTGGAATGGACTTTTTAGTTCATTTGGGCAATCAAACCCTTAGCCCTTGTTTTCTGATCGCTTAGAGAAATCAATCCACCAAAAGCTTGAAACTCAATATCAAATGATAAAATTGGTTTTAAATTGATTCCAAAACCTAATTCCTTCAATTCAAACACATTAAATATGCACTACCACCTGCACAAAATCGTACACTAGCAGATGATGGAGAAAAACACAGAAAATAGCAATATAACAATGATATTTTATCAATTTTCTCCTTCAAAATGATTCAAAAACAACTAACAATGATGAATCACATCTTTTAAACACTTTCCCAATAATTTCAACTTCCTAAGCACCTAAGATTGCCTCTACAACTACTTTAACTCTTCATATTCCTCCACTTGGCACCTTTTTGCATTTTTACAACATTGATTGACAACTTTTGTTAAGATTCTGCAACTTTACAATTTATGCCTAAAATGACTACCAAAGACCATTACAAACTCAAAAATGGCTATTTAAGCCTTATTACATCATGAAAATACCTATATAACCTCAAAATCCTAAATTTTCCTCATGGAGGCATTCTCTTGTAAAGGTGCACCTGCACCACTTTTTCAAATAGTTCACCGCCTTTTCTACGCTACCACAATTTCCATACATGTCTACCAAATAATTCTATCAAACATTTCATTTCCTCACTACTATGACTAAAATATTAAAAAAGGTGCTTTCCATCAAACTATGGATGCTTGGAAAAAATCTATTAAAGTATAATAGTAAGCAATAACATAGACACGACAATTAGTAGGTTGAAAAAATGCCTCGAATAAATGTGGTCTCATGGTGATGGAATTCCATTCCATCACCATGAAACCACATTTATTCAAGGCATTTATTCAAACAACTGACCACATTTTCTATGATACCACATTTTCCATACATGTGTACCAAAACATTTTATCAAACTACTCACTTCCTTGCTGCTATGGCTAAAAGCCTAAAATAGGTGCTTTCCAACAAACTATGGATGCTTGGAAAAATTTCTATCAAAGCATAATAGTAAACAATAATACCATAGAGAAGGAAATGAACTGTCTGAAAAAATGCCTGAAAGAAATGCGGTCTTATGGTGATGGAATGCCATGACATGCATTTGTTTGTAATGGCACTCCATCACCACAAGACCTCATTTCTTTGAGAAATTTTTTCAAACACTTCACTGCCTTCTCTATGCCACCACAGTTATTGTACATGTCTATGAAATAATTTTATCAAATGGTTCACTGAATTGCTGCTATGGGTAAAATCCTAAAAAAATGCGCTTTCGAACAAGATCTGGATAGGGAAAATAGTAAGCATGATAGTAAAAAATATATAGTTTAATAAGTACTCAAAATTTTGTTTATTATCTCATACATTATAAGTCATGATGTGGATTGCTATTGTAGTTTTCGTGATTGAATAATTTGTTGTTTTATTTTTAGTTGTTGCAAGTGGAAACACCTCTGAATGTGATGAGGGCAATGGAGATTGGTGTTTCATCTGATATAGAATCCTCGATGGATCTAATGGGGGAGGTATGAGGAAAATTACTAAATTTCAATTTACATTTGTTGTTATAGATGTTAGTTCTAGTGAAAAAGAAAAGCATTATTGATTCGTGGTTTAATTTCTATTTGGATGGTTTATACAAGGCTTTAGCATGCCTCAGCCTGGGCATGTGAATATCTCCCTCATGGAGAGTGATCAATCAGATGGATGTAAGTGATTATTTTGTTAAATATATCATCTTTTATAATGTAATTTTTATATATTAATGTCTTTAATTCTTATTGTAACAGTTAAAACTTCACAAAGAACTAAACACTAGGAGGAGGAGCAGGAGCACTCCTCGAGTGTAGCATAAACGATTGACAAATGTATCACCATCCGATTGAAAATAAAAGGGAAAGAGTTTATTTTGAGAGCATGGAGAGCAATGAATTTTTATTCTAGAGCCATTTGTTGTATGCCTACATGGTAGTTTTGTACATATTTTGTATTGGATATATTTGACATTGTATGCCTATATAGCATTCTCGTAAGCCTATATGGCTATTTTGTATCTATATTTCATACTTATATCAACATATATTGATATATGCCTACATGGCTATTTAGTTAATACAAATATTTTTTATCGACGGTGTCCATATTTGCATTCTAAATTCATGGTTCAATAGATACGAGTTACGTGTATTCAAGTATATACTTTACAACTTATGTGTATACTTTGTGACTTACATGTGTTCCAATGTATACTTTGCGACTTAAGTTTTTTTATGTGTATACCTTGTATTCATGCATATACTTTGTAATAATTTGTGTATACTATGTATTTGTGTGTATACTTCAAGGCTTACACATTTTTGAGTACTTGTGCTTCCCTTATTCACATGTACATGCTTGAATTATTCACGTGTATACTTATTAATTGGTTAGCCCTAACATTGATCATTTTTGTCCTTCATGGTTTGTCTTGAATATTAATTGATTGATGCTAAACAACTTTATGTAAAAGTAAAAAACATATTTTCAATTGGTATTGCATGAAATGATTCATAAAAAACATTTCAAAAAGTATCCTTGATATTTCCAAAAGATATGTGTTTATACACTTCAATTATGCATTCAACCTTTGGTTCTTTCAAAGAAAAATTTGTCTATGCCACTATTACACTGTACAGGTAAACCAGATTTTGTATTGTGGAGCTATATTAAGCTACCACTCTCAAGACCAATGTAACAATGATACAAAATAATGTTTGAGATTGCAAGAAAACATAAAAATGGTTAGTGTACTAAACAAATTCTTATGATTTCTGAAGAATGTTGATAACTCTACTCAATTGGATTATTTTTTCAAAATCGTACAAATTGAACCCTGGCATCAATAGACAGTGTATATCAAGCTACCATAATTCAAGTTTCAACGATGAATATTTATCATGCATGTTTTAAATGGCATTCAAGTTTATGGTGTTTTTGTTATTTATATGATGTTATGTGATATTCTAATCCTAATTCATGCTTCTAGGCTGCATATATATATTTTGTTTTTACATGTTTT